>WEKY01021944.1:316832-340653 GCA_013390045.1 Picathartes gymnocephalus
GGTGCATTTGATGGGCAGCAGATACAAACTATTAAATCCCTACCTATGCGGGCTTCAATTGCCTGGCATAACTTCAGCTTCTGAAGGGCTTTAGTTAAATTGTTACAGTTTTTCTGGCTAAGAAAGACCACGAGTGTTTTCAAAACCACTTTTCCCCAGGCCTTCACTTTGCTTGTTCATACTGAAAGCTCTCTAACAAATGGACCACTTATTATTGTATTTTTGCACAGTATGAGATGGGTTTTGAGGCAGTACTGCAGTAACACAATTATGAGCAAATAACCACTCCAGGGTAATTCTATACAGACCTTCACATTCACATTTTTGTACCTCAGATACATTCACAGCTTACTCAGTGCATCAATTAATTAAGCTAATCTGAGCCTATTTATGACATATGTCTGTAGTTTCCAACTCATGGAAGTGTTTAATCTTTTTGAAACAAAAATTGCAGGTGTTGAAGGTCGGGGCTTATGTTTGTGCGTCTTAAAGCAGTGAAAGAGATAAGAAAGAAAAAACACCAAACCCAGCAATGTCTTTGTGCTGATGAGCAAGAGCAGCAAAACTGTCAATTTTTGCCCTTACTTCTTATAGGTCAGTTCAAAATCCATCTCTCTGAGCAGCAGCTCAGCATCTGGCAATCAGCCTTGTTGCCAAATGGTCCACTTCTGTTATTTTAAATATCAGCCTGAATCCACAGCAGATTTCTCAGCTGCTTCCTTATTTTACATAATTAATCAGTGCAATAACTGTTAATTACTAAACTTTAGAAATCATTTTAAGGAGGTGATGATGAAGATACTTAAGGACATGAAGTTCAAATACAGGTTTAATGTCTCCTCCTGGTCAAACACAGCATTTTTATGTTTTAGGGTTGCCTTTTTGTAAGCTGCAATAACAAAATGTAAAGTGTTTACTGATGAAATTTGCCTTGATATTAATCATATTTAAGCAGGCAATCTTCTGATTTTTTTTTTTTTCTATGCTATCTACTTTTTCAGATACAGCTGAAGGCATGTGTGTGTTTGTCCAGCTTAGCAGTAGATATATTTATAATTTAAAACCAAATCCTGTTCCAGAGTAAAGGAAATACTATTCTCATAATAGACCTCAGAGAACTGGACCTTTGTTTGCCTGGCCAAGTAAATACCAACTCCTTGAAGGAGTACAGAATTAAATCTAAATTTCCAGCTTGGTGCAGGGATAGACAAAGATCTGATGAACATTGTCTCAAAATTTCCATTTCAAAGCCCTGTTTCTTTGCTTTCTAAACTAACCTTAACCAGCTGGTTGAAATTTCTTTCTGCCTTGGGTTATTTTATTTTCGGCGTAGGAAAAGAAGGAAGAAACATTTCCAGGAAATATATGTTAGAATATTTTCCAGCAGTTGTGTTTTTCAGAGGTAGACAGAGAAAAGTTAAGTTGTCTTGCCAATGTAGAATGTCTGTGAATATTTTTCTTGGCTGAGAAATTCTAGCTGTCTTTATGACCTTGACATTTGACATAGGATGACCTTGCTGGTGAAACACATGGCCTTGACATCTTTGTGGAAGCTCAATTAAATCTGAGTAACAGAAAAATAAAATCTTGCAATGTGTACGGGCTTAGTACAGACTTTATAGATTTTTTTTTTTTTTAAATGAATTCTTCAAAGAATGCCAGTGCTAAATTTTGCTTACTCATAGGAAAAACACAGTGTATTTTATTTCCATTCCATTTCCAGGCTATCATCAGTCTCTTAGGTGCTCCAACATCTCCAGCATGTCAGCAGCTGATTCCAAAGGATCCTGTTTTGTCAAACAACTCTTTGTTAGCAGATTAATCTTCGGAAGCTGCTCTGGGTTACAGGCACATCAAGAAATCCTGTATTTAGAATAAATAATATTTCCAGTTGGCTGCCTTGTATTTTTCTCTACAGAAATATTGATCTTTCTTTGCAAGGACCTCAAAGACCCTAGGGGAAAAGTTTCTAACGACAGGCTCAGATAAAACCCAACACACTCTTTCAGGACAACATTTACATGCAAGCTTTGATGTTTATGGATTACAGCCCTTAGCTGTCATGGGAGACAAGGCTCACAACAGCACAGACCTTGTCCAAAACTCTGCAGCAAGGACTCCTAAAGCACACAACAGCTGTCACACAGAGAATCCCATGGAATTTGCTGCGCACTAAGGATTGCCAGTGTTTCTTAAACAGACTGTGCTACCTCGTCCCCTGCGCTGGGGACATTGCAAAAGGTATTTGCATATGTTAATCTATCCTATGAATTAAAGCTTTTTTCACCCAAGTTTTCTTTCCTATGTTTCTGGTAAACTCCTGCTCTTCCTGAAGTCACCAACTCCTACTAAGTGAGAAAGTTTCATGCACCTGTTTATATAAAAGGAAATGAAACTGTCATTTTCTAAGTTTTTCAGCTTCTTTTAGTAGAATTCCTCTCACCTCCTTTAATGTGTCTGCCTAAGCTAAAAGCAATCTGTGCTATACAGGTACTCTGGCACTTTAGGCACCCTTTATGCGAAAGGAGTGAAGCAAATACTGGGGTGAGATTGTGTTGACCTATTTACATCAGATACCTCACACCTTACAAGTGTCTGCTTCTCTCTATTACTGCAAAAAGAAACTTGGAGTGATTGGTTCAAGATGTCTATCTTTGGTCAGTTGAATTCTAACCTTAATTTGCAGGTACTAAGAGTTTAAGCTTTGACTGAGAATGAGGGATATTTGGCAATTTTCTGCTGGGAAAGCTGCTGCTGTGATAGCTGTGATAGTCAGCTGGAATAGATTTTAATTGATCCTACTATAGCATAGTCCTGGTGTTTAGTGTCCTGAGAATCCCACATTTTTCAAAGGGAAGAAGATATCTCTTCCCTGAAGTGGACTGAACTGAAAGAGAAAAAAACCTTTAGTATTGTATCTTAGGTCCTGACTAAAATCCCAAATTTGAGCATTCATCTGCTGACCCTTTCTGAAGCAAATCTGCTGAGCTTTGCTGTACCAACCCTATCTGCAATAACTGAGCTTAGTTTAATTCAACCAAACATGTTTAGGTGATGACAACACTGTGTTCAAAACAGGACACAAACTTATCTATTATTTTGTAATTGCCATCATTTTTAGAAACACATTTTCAAAGTCTGAATATTTCTTCTCGCTATTATTATAAGTGTATATATTTTACTGAAGTAGCAGTAACTTGCTTTCCCTTATCTCAAGTGTAAATGACCCTATTCATTTGTAGCTAAAATTGTCCTCCCCAGAGTGCACTGGCTTCAGCAGAATTACAACTTGCATGATTTTAGATTATATTCTCTACTGGAGATACATAACATAAAGAAGTAACATTTCTGGCAATACATGATAAAAGAAGAACTTGGCAAAGGTCAGCTTTTCAGATGTCTCGTGGAAATCTCATTAAGCGCAATCTTCTGATAGGTCCTCCTCTTCTGCCTCAGTGTCTGTACCAATTGTCCTGAATTTCTGATTGAAGTTTGGCATCTCAGTGACTTTTTTAACAAGTTAGAAGGTTCCGGTATAATTAAAATAACCTCAAAGTCAAATTTAGCAGGTGAGAATTTTGATAAAACTTTTTGAATTAACTCTATTGTATGAAAGTAAAACAATCTTTAAATTATCAGTCCTTCTGAATGTAGCTAAGGCTGCTAAGATTTGAGTGAATGTCAGGCAAGTTCCTAAATATTTGAACAAAAAAGCCCTGCTAAAGCAATTATTCTATATTAATGTGAGCAAATACTATGTCAAAATGAAACCCTTGTGCAAGCAGTGCCTATCTTAATTTCAGTTTTCCATTTTAAATCCTAAATTTCATCTACCATGATCACTTCTTGTTAAGCTGCTGTTAAAAGTCTAGGTTGGTGTAGATGTTAAAAAGTGCAGGTACAGAGATAGAAATGAAAACAGATGATCCAAAAGTTGTAATGAATTCTAATTCAGTGCTGAGGCAATACTTATGACTACCACCACTGTTGCTGCCTACAAACTCCTGAAATTGTTTAAGCTCAGCCACTACAAATAGGGAAATGTTAATATTTCTGTGGTGATGTTTTGTTTGAACATCCTGCCACTTTTCTGCTGACAAACTGGTATAAAATAAAAAGATGGACAGCAGTATAAAACAAATAAAATAAAGCTGTGTATTAGATAGGAATCAGTTACAGAGTGAGATGACAAGCTCATGTCTCTGTCCTGCTGGAGGTGCTTCTACAGAGCACTCCACGACCTTGAGGCTTCTTTCAGAGCATATTTGCTCTCCTTACATGCAGAGCAATAAGTGAGCTTAAAGGCTGGCTCTTAAAATCTGCATTACATTCCCCTTTAGGAAAGAGTAAGTTACAGAGAAACTTTTTTTCATCTTTAGAAGATTCTGTGTGCCTAAATTATTTTCTGATCTTGTACTTGTTCAGGATGCTTGATCCCAGATCCCAGCATTACAGAGATGCCTGCAACCTCTGCTGCTTTGGAAAGGTCTTGGATGGAGGTGGCTGCCAGGAGGCTGAGCAGTAAGGAATATATCCGTTCCAAAGAGTTAAGGTTGAGTTCCAGGGAGCACTGCAGGGGCTCAAGTTGCTGGCATCCTCTCTGCTCATGTCCAGAAGGACTTGTGTTGTGTGAGCTTTTGGTCAGCATGAGCCTGCAGGATGCTCTAACCAATCTCAGGTAAACTTCAGTCACTCGTGTTGTACTGATCTGAGAAGAAAAGCCCTGCAAATCTGAAACCCCAAATATAGCTGGGACAGCTGAATGTCTGATGAGTGTCTCAGTGGAGGCATCACTTGGTGTGCATTCTTTGGAGCACCCTCAGCCTAAGTCACAGACTATCTCCCAAGATACCAAAGGAAGAAAAGTACGTAGTCCATTCAAAGGCAAGTAGATGGTAAATATTCACATGGATTACAAAAGATGAAGTAGCTCACCAGGTGTTGGAAGATGCCAGTACTTAATACACAAGGGAAAAAAAAATGCAGGAATATCCTGTGCTTCTGGAACACAGCTGTCTGTATATTCTAAGGACAGAGACTTCACAAGCCAACTGCTGTCCACTGACCCAGCTTCAGTCTCAGCCTTATTGAGGGGTATGAAATACAGGAACAGTCTACCTATATGCTGGTAATTTAAATGATAGATGCTGATAAGTACTTTTCTCCTTCCTGCCTGAGTTTTACTCAAAGTCTTCCATTAAAATATATAATTGAGTACCTAGACAGTTGCATTTTGATTTGCATCTATTGCCAACACATCTTTCAGATAAGCCTTTCATGCATTACTTTTAATAATAATGTTTTAAATTAAAAGGCTGCTTCCATCAGCATAATGAAGCAAGATAGCCAAGAAAATAGTTATGTGCCTGAGAACAGAAATTCATTAAAGTAAGAAAAAATCCATGAAACAGGGATGATAATGAGAAAAATATTGAGCCTCAAAGATGACAATACGAAAGGAGAGACTGCATTTAGGGCTTACTTACTGCATGGGAGGGGCTGTTTTCTCTTTCCAGAGATCTTGCCTTTTTTTTTTTTCTTCTTCTTTTTTTTTTAATTCTGACAAGTCACATAAAATTTTGGCAACTCAGTTACTTTTAAATTGCCATAGGCATATGGGATTTTACTAGCACAAAACCTGTGCCTGATGGTGATATCAGGGATAATCCTTCATGCTACTTATGTAAGTGTTAGTTTTAATGATTTCTCTTCTTCCAGTACTGAGAAACATGCAACTTAATAATGACAAACACCAAAGCTGCTCAAAGGAGGCAATTTATTGTAATCAAGATACGCTTTCCAGTTACCCTCCTGGTCTCTATTTAAGTTGCAGATTTTGCTACTTATATTTATTTTAGAAATGTGTTGTCCTTACAAAGTCCTTTTTAAAAAAGAAATATTTGAAAAGGTGCTGTTTCCCTCATTAAAATATTGTTACCTTCCCCAGAGTTTAAGGAACTTGCATAGTGAGCACTAATGAGGCACGTGCTCTCCTCTGAATTGCATTCCCTCTTCCTCTCCCTCCCATCTTTATTTCTTATCTTCAGTCAAGGCAGCATTAAACAAGAAACCCAGTACCCATCTGACTCCTCTCTGCCTGTCTGCTGAGCTGTGCTGCTGCTGCTGGCAGGCTGTGGGCAGTCAGAGACACACACAGAGGGTCTGCAGGAGGAGCAGACACCCTGCACACACATCCAGCCTCAGACAGGTGTTATAAACCTGCTCTCTGCTTCCCATGACTGTGCAAAGACAAAAGGTTCTGCCTGGGACAGAACAACCCCTCGCTGCCGGAGCACAGATGGTATGAAAGTGCTTTGTGTGACACAAGGTGTTAGAAAATGTTTGGCTCACTAACATGTGCTGTCAAGACCTGTTTTCTTCAAGCTGCCAGCCTGTCATTGTCTTTTGGAAACCAGCATACAACCAGGAAAACTATTTCCATCAGAACCAGAAACAGAAGCCCTGTTTACACTTCACTTTCATTTTCTCCTACCAGGTAATTTTTCTCTCTAATATCACCACAGGTATTATAGTAGAATTAAGGAACAGCCAAAATTTTTCTCTTAGTACATACAAAACAGTAACTAGAAGAGAGAAAATAGGTTTTAAAAATGGCAAGAGAAGAGGAAAGAGAAGCTTTCAAACCAAGCATTCCCCACACCTGAATCTGCTGAACTTTCCAGATACAGTATAAAAGTCTTCCTTCTCTCTATTATTTGTACAGATGGCAGTTGGAGGAATTCCTGGCCAAGGTAAAATCCAACTTAGAAGTATGAAACAATACAAGTTTGGGAACTTTGTCTTTCTGTATATATTCTTCATGGCAGCAGCAAAGGCTTGTAAGGGCTGAAACTGGCCCCTATTCTGATCTATCTTTCATTAAAAATCTGTATCATTAACGTTACCATGAACCAACTGGGTGATTTTAGTCCATTTTACAGCTACCCAGTGACACTTTTTATTTCTTCTGTTAATACAAGTGCAGCAACCTTGTCTTTGTCTCTTGCTGTAAGACGTCTAAAGTGCAATTTGCTGTATCTTTCAGAGTGTGGACACAATCCTGAGATCGTAGGGGTTAGAACTTATGTAGATATAGATGAGGGTATGGAGCACTGAACATGGGAAAACATCAGCCTTAAGGGTCTTTTTCTTCCTCTGGCAAAAAGAGGCAATGAGGTTAAATACCTTAGAAAGACTCTTTGAATGTCAGATGGTGGCAAATGACTCTACTCTGTCTCAACATGTGGAATTTTCAGGTTCATTTATAAGCAATCATATTCCATGTTCATTTACTCAGGCAACTAAAAGATTGATAAATATTTACTTTGTTTCTTTTTGCTTTATTATTCACTTCTCAATATTAAATGATATTTTTCTTCTTGATACTGTTGCAGGAAGTTTTACCCTTCGGTTTTTAAACATATTTGTATTCAAACCGGTTGTGCTTTCTGAAATGTTATCATTAAGCTGTTGTATTTGGATGACCACAGGAAGCAAAGATTTTAGGATTTCATCTTTGTTGCTAAAAATCTACAATTAGGCTGTGGAAAAAGTAATTTTATAAAACTGCACAAGGCAAAACCAGAAATAAAATCAAGCATACAGTGGCATGACATAGCCACAGGTTAATGCAAAAATTGAGAAAAGTCTTCTCACAAAATATCTTTGGGCTGCTCGGCTTTCCATCTTCAAAATGTCTTGCAAAGGTTAAGTCTTTAAAATATATCTGTGCAATGAAGCGTTATATTGGCACCATTGTTTTTTTCCCCTCAGTTAAAGTAGATGTTGAGTGTTTAAATGTCCAAGGCTGTGGAGAAGGTCGCTCAGATCTAGGACTGCAGACTAAGCTGCTTCTGCAGTGCCTGAATTTCTCAGACTGGGCTGGACATTCTTCATTTATTCAGTCATCCTTCTGTTAGCCACTGCTCTCTTTTTCTCAACTGATTGTCCTCTTTGACATCTTTTCCTGGCTGGTCTGCAGCTTTCCACTGCACTGAGTGTGCCCAGATTGCCCCATTAAGCCTGCAAAAACCCCACAGGTCAGCCCTCACCTGGCTGTGTTTCCCTGCTCTCGCTTGAAGCTTTTTGCAGTGCAGACTTTTCTCTCCTCCTGCACTGCTTTAAGGAAAGGTCAGTCTGGCAGAGGTCAGCAAAACTCTGTATTCAACCTGCTTTGCAAAATCCCTATGGAAGACCCAAATAAATGAATTTGATCTCTGAAGCAGATACATCACAAACACACGTTGAGTCTCTGTGGCTGAGGGTAAAAAGCAACTCACCATCTCCTGTGTCAGGAATCACCTTGGAAAAGCTGCCTCTGGGAATAGGACTGGTAGTAGGAGTTAAATCACCCTTAGCAACACTGGATACAGCCAAAAACCTGCAAGAAAGCAAAAAACCATAATATAGGCTCTGTAAAGGACAATGAATGGTGTCTACTTCAGAGGAAGGTGAAGATTTTTCAGAAAGGCCTAAACTGTAATTTTCAGGATCCCTTCGAATAACTGGGAATTATTGTTTAAAAGCTTAGAGGCCACTGCCAGGAACCCCACGCCCGCTCAGAGTTCACCTAGAGCACAGCTGGTGATGACAGAAATACTTTGTAATGAGCTAATGACCAGCAAGGGCCTTGCAGCATTGGACACTCCAGAAATCGACTCCACTTGAGGAACTCGAGAAATCGAAAGGCCTGACTTGTACTTTCCTGAAGATAAATGACCAGTTAAAGGGGGAAGGAAGCCTGTGCTGTTTGGCCAAACCGGCAGTTTTAGTGTGCCTCATGCTTTTAGCAGCCGAGTGCATCTGTTGGGTGCTAATTGTCAACTCCCACTGACTGCAGTAGGAACCCAGGGCACTTGGCATTTTGCAGCATTAACCTGCTGTTATTAAGCTAAAGAGATAAACACGCCAGAGTATGTGATGTTTGAAATACAAGGCATTGTTTCTTGCATTCTCCCAACTTTAATATCTTTTTTTTTCAGTTAGCAGTGTCTCACGGCAAGCAACTGCCTAAAGAGGAAACATAATGCAAAAGAATATGCACTGTGAAAAGTCTGCAATGTGAAGTGCAGAAATATGTCATTCTACCAAGAGTAGGCTGATTTAATTTTAAATATAAACTCTTTAAATGGCTAATGTGTTTAAAATGTAGAAAATCAGATAACAAAAGCAGTTCTTGTTTCAAAGCAGAACAGCAGTCAGTGAGAAAAATGAATAAAAAGAAGACAAAGTGACAAAAGAAATAGGGAACTATCATTGATTTCTTGGGAAAAAAAAAAAGGATAAAACCTAATAATTTTTACCATATTATCAAATAACATGGTAATTTATCCAGAATATAATTATGCTAACATTTGGCTGTTCCTTGGTATCAGATGAGCTCTTACAGCTCAGAGTGTTCTGAGGCAGGTTTTGAGGGTGGTTACAGATCTGTTTGTTGGCATTATGGCCAACGTCCCTGGAGGTGCTCAAGAAAAAATGGGATGTGACCCTTAGTGCTTGGCTTAGTTGACAAGGTGGTGCTTGGTCAAAGGTTGGACTTGATGATCTTGGAGTTCTTTTCCAACCTTTCTGATTCTATGATTACATTGGCTAGGAGAGTAGGTGATGTGGCTTCTTGAGGTTATCAGTGCAACTTTGGAAAGTTCTGGTTGTTATTGCTAAATGAAGTATGAGAGCACCCAGCAAATAATGAGTTACAACATCAGTGCTGCATGTGTTGAAAAAACTTGGAAAAGTAAAAGCTCTTATACTTTTGTACCCACACCACGGGTAGACATAAGACATTTTTCAAAAATTAAGTCTCCTGCTCAGTACAGAACATTAACCTTCAAAATGTAACTTATTGGCAGTAATAATACAGTTTAAAAAGTAAAATGAGTACCTGTGCTCTGCTTTTCCCCGCTCTCCTTTGTAATTCAGATTTCTCTCTCTCTAGGCAAGGCCAGATAGGACAGAAGGCAGAGGGGCCAGCATGACCTAATGTGGGAATATGCAGAGCTCAGGATGTAATGACGCACTTTGCTGTATCTCATTAAACATCCACCAGATGACCATCAGTAACTGATCAAGGTAGAGGCAGAGGGGCCCTTTTGTCTGGTTTTGTTTAGAAGTTGATGTAACCATTGCCTCTATCCTTTTCTCTCAACACAGGCCTTCAGATGTAGTAAAACTCTGTTCTGAAAGAGACTGCAGGAGAGCACAAGAGCTGGGATAATTTTAGGGTGATCTTAAAATGCTCAGAAGGATTTTCATCTTAAGGGGTGGAAGGAGAAGGAAGCTGGCTTTAGTTCTTGTTTGAGATCTTGCACCTTCACTCCCAAGTAAGAAATTATAGCTATCAGAACATCTAGGCAGCACCTAAACACCTCAGAGCTTTTATTTGGCTTTTCTAAACAAATAAGAAGTCTCTGTTTCTTCACAAACTCGAGATCCTTTTTTTACAAGCCTTACCCCTGCAGTCTATCCTTTTCCCATGCTCCCTGTCTTCCAGCTCCTGCATCTTCACATTTTCATTTTCATCTCAAATGTATTTGCAAGCACCCAGCTCTTGGCATTCAGGCCATCCCTAGCTGCATTCCCTATTTCTCTCCTGATCCTCTAATGCAAAAAAGAATATTTCTGTGATGTATGTGCTTACATAGTCAAGAATTTCATGGTTGGCACTGCCATCCAATGACTTAATTCTTGTCTGAAAGGGGAGGGTGACCTCTGAAGGGGATCTGGAGGCCCCCTGGGTGCTTAGATCACCATTTGCTCCTTGTTTTGTAGTTTGGAGTGCTGCCAGGCACTCCTGTGCAAGCTGCCTACAAGCTCCTTTGAAGACCTTGTCTGGATGGGAAGGATGTGGGAGTCCTTGTTGATGATACAGCTGTATGGATGGAGCTGTTTTACCTCTTCATTTATCATTACCATTATGATTTCATTATCATTACCTTATCATTTTCAGCTTAATTAAAATGTAAGCACCCTGGACCTAGGGGATCAGCACAGGAACTGAACAGACATCTCCAAGATGAATCCTACCTAGCTGGCAAGCAATGTTCATAAGGAATTATGCTTTCATTTAACTTTCTAAGATCATCTGAAAAAAAAAAAAACAGGCGGTAATGAGGTTGCATGAGTNNNNAAAAAAAAAAAACAGGTGGTAATGAGGTTGAATGAGTAACTGAGGCTGGGTTTACAGCAGTGATTCCTACAAGCTGAAGAGAGAGGGGAAGACATTACAAAACTGCAGAAATAAGGATTTTTGGAACTATTGATTGATAATTTACAATCAGAGTAATTTCTGTTATGGTAAAACATCCCCACATAAGCAAAAAAATTAGGGAATTGCCCCAAGTCCTATGAACTCTCTGGTTTGTTTAATAAACAGAAGCCAAGTTTTTAACAGATGAGCAGAATTTTTTGTACGTATGAGGACTTAATATTTCTCAACAAAATCCTTTTTACCTGATATAAAAATAATTTCACATCTGCTCAATATCCCAGTAATCTCAGTTTCTGTGTGGCAGCATCTTCCTGTAGGAAGGTAGTCCAGCAGAAGTAATTCTGGACCTGCTTCCATCTCTGAAACATATTTATTGTTTCTATTGCTTCCCAAGCCTCAGGGTACTCCTGCTTCAAGTCTGAATATTTATTACGTCAGGTTGAAGTCTGCCAGTAACCAAAACCCAGAACTATCAATTCCAGCCCTCCTTTCCTAGCAAAGACATTGATATTATGAGGCCTTTGGTCTTGTGAAACACAATGGGAGAAAATCTTGTGAAATGTGTGAAATGTGTGGAAGGAAAGCTTTTTTAGTGGTTAAAAATAGCATCTGCAATAATTCCATGAGAAGAATAAAAGTGACTTCCTTAGATGGAGGATGCTAAATAAGACTTTTTAAAATAGTACCTTGTACTAGGATAATTATGGGAGAAAAACAGCTTTCCATGAATCTAACAGCTGTTTTAAAAGCTCAGCTGGCAGCATCATTTCCTATCATACAGAAGACCTAAGATCAAGATCACACACAAGTTTTTGTCTTCTCAAAAGGCAGCAGGAGGTGAAGGTGCCATAAAGAAAATTACAATCTTACTGCAAAGGCAAACAGAAATCTCTCTGTGATCATGAGCTGAGTTTGTTTCTTCCTGTACAAAAGTAGCAAGGAGTTAGAAGCAGACAATACTCCCTGGAATGGCTTGACATCCCTAGCTGGATGAGAATTCTCTTTTTCTTTAAATTTACAGTGGCTGCATCAGATGTTCCAGAAAATGATGGATCAGTACAGTCCTATAAATCCCAAACACATATGTGGTATATCTTTTCAGAAATAACTTACAAAACAGCCTTCCAGAGGAGAAGGAGTCTGCAATAATGACAGCACACTGACAGTGCAATAAAGAGGAATTCATTATTTGGACTGCAGGGGTTGACAATGGCCAGAGGGCAAATGTATAAAATAAGAAGAAAGAGCTGATGCTCAAATGTCAAAAACTCCCTGCCACAAGTGAAAAGAAGAGAAATGTGTTCAAAATGTTTTTCTTCCGTATAGGAATGATGGTGATGACGATAATAACAACAACATTAAAAACAACATTTATCTGAGCACGATAAATATTGATGAGGGTGAAGCAATATGTGACATCATCTCTGTACAAATAAATTATCCCTTTCCAGTGTTCATTGCCACGAAATTAAAAGAAACCTTTGTGATCTAGAAAGTGGCAGCAAAATGAAGAGTTAAATACGTAGGATGGTTGGTTTTGTGAGTCATTCTTGTTGACAATTTTTAAGCTACTGTTCAGTTCTAGAAACAAATCTGATTGTTATCATTATTTCTTTTATTACCTAAAGAGGATAATACCTACTCACAAGTACTACTACTTCAATATGAAATTTTGCAGGCATAAACTGCATCCTCAAACAAGATCTCAATCCCACAAAGGAACAGCAGTAACCTGGGCAAGTTGTTTATCTGGAGTTTAGTTCTAAACAAACTTCCCTTGCAGTCTATCTGTTTTTTATTTTTAGTTCCTCCTTCTTTGGTATTGAATGCTTTTGTAAGAAGGAAGGATTTTTGTTCTGTATTTTTCTTCCCCTGACATTTCCCATGTGAAGTTACAATCCTCTGATGGCTTGTATGAAGGGGATTAGAAACATGTCATCACTAATTGCAGGTGAGGATTTAAAGCAGGGCTGGGCAGGAGAAGCACAAAGATGAGATTGCCTGGCCTGTCTTGATTTAGACTGTGGATACTTTGTGCTCCTCCAGGAAGTTCATCTGCCTCCCACATCTCTCCTCATCTTATGGCACGGGAAAATTGTTGGTTATTGAACAGGATGAAAGACTGATTTCTTTATTGTTCCCAAAGACCCATTTCTGCCATGAGGACTACATAAAGTTACTTGGCTCTTAAAGCACAAGGGAGGGTGCAGTTGTGAAGAGGAATCACTTCTAAACTCAAAAGAAAGAAAAAAAAGAAAGAAAAAAAGCGAGATTACACTCGTGGGATTGTTCCTTTCTCTTCAACAAATTTCTTGTTGTTTCTATTAAACTGTAAAGTGAGTGCTGTGACTGTTTCCTCACATACACACACCACACAAGTGCTTCCAGTGAGTGTGGAAGTAGCAGTGGTAACCTAAGCAAGCACCTGTGCGCATTCCCGCTGCTTAATGGCAACTGGCACCAGTTTGACTAATGAGGTTAAGGAATTACATAACTTAACTAGAATTGCAATGAAATTATCTAGACGTGTATTCCACTCTCTTTTGCTTCAGGATGAATCAATTATGAAACACAAATCAAAGTAATGGATACAATATTTATAACCATGTAGGCTCCCAGGCATTGATTAACCATGACTGAGAGAACTTTTTCTCAGGAAAATGAATGTTGTATCATAAAGAACCTGTAAGCTCCCATCCAGGGTGTGAACTATTTGGAAGGACACTTTACGCTAGCCCTAGCATTCTTTGAAAGGTGGAAGTCTGAGGAAGGAGATAAGACAACATAAGCAAGGCCAAGTACTCAGAGTTGCTTTACACTTTTCTATGTGGATCATTCCTCAGTGAGTCGCACAAGTAGAGGAAAGAATTTAATGAAAATGCCCCTTTGTCTACTTTAAAAAACAATTCTACATTCTTCAGGCCTTGCAACAGGGTCAAAAGTGATTCAAGAGTTCCAAAAAGTGGTAAAGATGAGCCAGAATGAACTGAATTATCTTCAGACATCTAATGGAAACCACAGAGTTTTGTCACAGTTTTCAGTACTTGTCTGTCAAGCCTTGACAGATCAGGAAACTGAAAAGGAGGATTTCTGGATTAAGACTGAAAATAAAGCCTGAACTTTTCAAGGAGAAAGTATCTTTAATTAATAAAGATAAAGAAATATGCAGTAAAACTACCTCCTTCTCTACCAACCAAATTGTAATCATAATTCCACATCTCTGTCTGTCTCTCCCATGACAAATCATGGGCTCTTATTTTGGGGATAAAAATATCTTTTTCAAAGTCATTTGGAGAACAATCGGTGACTTAGTTAAGGAAATAATGAAGTGCCTCAGTGTTCTCAGAATTAAAGGCAAATAACATTTTTAGCTGTATTAATAGACTTGTTGATGTAACCTGCTGGTTCTTGGTCATCTAAGTTTATGATGTTGTTTCTGGACTGGTATAACAGACTGTGTGCTGTCTCTCTCATGGAGCAATGTCTTACATATCAAAAGGTCATGTCTTTAGGGCAGGCAGCACTTCAGTCCTATGTAACATTCTGTTACCAAAGTTATCATATGGCTCAAACTTTCCTAAAATAGTCACTCTCTTTTAAAGTATAGTTATTGGTGATGCAAGACTTGAAAAAGACAAAGTTCTTGGAAAATGAAAGGGAATCTTGCCATAAGCTTTATCAGTGGCTTGGCAACCCTTTGGGAGACAGACAACTTTGGAGCAGGGTCTGGGGTTCTGGACATCTCAGGGTCTGGGGTTCTGGACACCACGGTGGCTTACAGAAACATGTTGAGGTTATTTAACTCCTTTCTTCCTGATGCAGGTGCTGCTGCTGGAAGAGATTTTGGGGAAAAGTTCCAGTGTGGGACACAGAAATGTTGATGGATACAGCTGGGGTCCACTAAAGGTGCTAATTGTGTTTTTCTTCCAGAGAAGGCCTGTAGACCTAACATTAATGTTTATATTATCCTTCACTGCTGCCTTCAGTTAAAGTCAATTGAGGAATCTCAACTTCTACTCAATATTTTCAAAACTGGCTGGTGTTTGTGAGGCCCTGATGAATGCAGCTCCAAAGGATGCTACTGTAAGAGGTACCTTTTGAAACAGATGTGTTTAACGGTGATGTGCAGTCAAAGAATTGCTCTCTATTCTGCTAAATTACATTTTGTTTCAGCACTCCAATCTTTAAGCCATATCCAAAAGCTGGATCAGTTTAAAAAAATTCACTGGCAGCCTGGCTGAGATTATATCTCAAGCACATCATTTTAATATGCAGTTATAAATCACTTCTAACTTTCTGCACGAAGAGTTTTTTCTGTTGATGTATTTGAGAACATTGTAAAGAGGTTTGTAATTAAATGAGGAAAAAGTAGGACTTCTTTTATGAAGAAATCAATTTTTAATGCCATAGAAATAAGGGAATTTTGAAAATGCTGTGCACTCTTTATTTTGGCTTTGTACCTGAAAGATGCACAAACCTAACTGCATTTCTCTTTAAAAGACAGTGGAAGGAGAAATAGCCAGCTTTCTTTTTCATTGGGGATAAAAAATTTATCAAGTAGAGACACCACAGATTTAGGTAAAGATGTCTAGATTTTTCTAAAACATTTTCAGGGACAAGCTGTCCAAAGTCTTTTGCTGAATCTTGTACTAAACTGCATCTTTCTATCCATTAAAAGTGCCCACGCTTCACAGTAGGGTTTAGATTTCATATGATGTGTTAGGGCTCAACAACCACACAGTTCAGTTTCTAGTACCAAATGTAGAAAATGCCCTTCTCTTCCTTGTCCTTTTGCAGCCCGTGGTGGCCAGCTTAGCATTCTGCCTGCTTTTGACTAAAGGTGAGGTACCACTATGATCCAGCATGGTAATTACTGTATTCCAGTGTGAGTCACAGACCATTGCTGCTGTTATTTATTCTCAGACAAAAACATTCATTCACCCCTCTCCAACTACAGGCTGGAAATTCTTAATGGCTTGACTTTTGCTGTGAGTAAAACCACTTTATTTTTCATCTGCTCCAGCTGTTGAGATAGCTGCACTATCTGCTGTCCATTCTCTGTGGAAAGATTTGAAATTTGCCAGTGCTCTCTTTCACTATGGATGAGAAACCAGGTAAGTTTTCCATATTAAGGATGGTCACTTGCACCTCATCCCGTTTCTCCAGGCTTAAATAAATGCACACGTATATCAGATCAGTACTCTCTACAGAAATTTTCTTTTTTCCCTCTTGGAGTTGGTGGGGGTATCTGTGCACATTTGAGCCTATATTGGCAAATTCCAAGAAGAAATGGATGGTAAACTAAGGAGTTTATTAAATATCTTTTTTTTTTTTGTGAAAAAGGTTTACTAGGTTTACTTCATTTTTTACAAAACCAGAGGCTAATATGGAGCAGAAGTCTACACATAGGCAAAACCCCCAAAATAGCCTCCGGCCCCACAACTTTTTCTCCTAGAATTGTTTAATGTGGGAAAAAGCTGAGTGCACAAAGCCACTCCATCGCGAGCTAGTGAGTCACTGCCTTCAATCTGCGCCTCTTTGGTTCAGGCTGACGTATTTGCAGCTGAACTTTTTAGGCTTGCCAGTTCTCTGGAGAAGATGTATATTACAGAAAAGTTGGGAATTTTCAGGATACAGCTCATCAATTCACCACGTATGACACTTCTGAGAAACCGAGCATCTAACAATAAGGAAAGGGAAGAGAGACTGATCTGACTATGAGACCTGCAGAAGTGCTTTCAGCTTGTTAGAAACTTTTAGGACCTAAAACTTCTTAGTATTTAAGGACCTGCCTTGAAGAAGCTATAAGGAGCAACAATGGGTGAAAGTGCTTTTTTAATGAAGTGAGTAAATCTGTTCCTTTCTTAATCCACAGAATCTGTCTAAAGGTGGTAGATGTTCTTCAGAGCAGACAAACACCAATGGCATGACATTTCCTGCCTACCCTACTAATGAATAAGACATTCAGTAGAATCCTGGAATAGCTTGGGTTCGTTAAAGTTCATAGAGTTCCAACTCCCCTGCCAGGCAAGGACAGAGAGTAAGCAAGGAGAGGTCAGAGAAGGACAGGAGGCTGGAATGAGGTGTGCAGTGAGGGGATAAAGGTAGGCAAAGCTACTCTAAGTAACCATACTTGAAACAGGATTTTTCACTCCTTTCCAGCACATAGAAAACAAATTTTTTATTGTCCTCAGCATCCCTTTACATTGCAAATAACAGGAACATATAGGCAGGAGAAAGATCAGGCTTCAAAATCTGAACATTAAAATGGAAAAATGCTATTGATTTTAAGTACACAGTGCTTGTGCAAAAGATTAGATCATCAGTTTTATACTGAAAATATGGAAGTTCCCACAGAGCATTCTTTCGGGGAGTAATAGAATATTTTCTTTTATAGTTTTATGAGAATTCTATTGAGCTTGCTCCACCATAGTTTTCCACTATTGTTTATAGACAGTTCAAGAATTTGAAGCCATGACTTGATGCTGCAAAATTCCAGATAAAAGCCGTGAGGTAAGGAGGCAATATGCAGAACATCTCAGAGTTTCATATTCAGATTCCCTCAGAGAAAAAAACATCTCTAAGAAAACTAGATGTATAATGAAAAGGCAGATAAGTTTCATCTCATTATTTTCCTGTCCTAAACCTCAGGCTCATATCCTCCACCTTGGCTTCTGAAGACAGAACTGCTTACTTGTCAATCATGAGTAATGCTTCCCTTTCATAAACACCCTTCTCCCACCTCTTAAAATAGTTTCCAATGTTGGAGCAAGGTACAGCCTCAGCCAGGAGTCATGAGGTCTAACCAAATGTCTCATTATCCTGACTGGAGAGTTAAGGCAGAACTGCAAGCTCGGCTAGCCAGGAGGACAATAGTCTTAAAATATCAAATCCTCTAAGGGAGGAGATTGAAAAACAGGAAAGATCTTCCAGGGTTTTTAGACAAACCCTGTTGTTGGAAGCCTTTCTTAGCCGATATGGCGCCTGTCAAGACTTGAACACCTGGCTGTGTGTTTACAGACACAAGCTGTTAGTCCTTGTTTTATCTCACTTCATGTGATGCAAAGAAGGGCTGGCACTGGCCCCAGGGTGGCTCCTGTGAACACTCTGCCCCAGAACTGCTCCTAGCAACTGCTGCCATCTCCATCTCTGGCAGCATCTGATCTGCTTGTGGGGACTGGAACATCAAGTAGGCTTGGAAAAAATGCACCCACGGCTGCTCTTCTTTGCCTGGGAAGGAGTGATGTGAGCCAAGGTTCTCTTCTGCCCTACTGGGCTTGTTCTCAAGCTACTTTGCCAGGGCAAGAGGCACAGGAAAGAGGGCACAGCATTGGAAGAGTGTTGGACAGGAGAGGGGGATTTTGCCAACCCTCAGCTTAGCCATAACCTTCAGGATCTGGAGGATTCCCCAAAAGAAAAGTTGGGATGAGCAATGCTGGAGATGAGGCATAATTAGCCATGGTCTGCATGGATGTGGTTAATGCTGGTATTGGGTTTATGATTTGTGCCCAAAGAGCCTTAGGGATTAGATTTACTCCTAAATACCACAGGACCCATGTGGCTAGTTGTAGAGAGAGGGTTTCTGCTGTGGGAAAGGTCTCTGCAGTGTCTAATACCTGGTTTAGTACTGGGGACAGTAACAGCTGAGACTGAACATGCTCAAGGTGTCTCAGTGGTGGAGACACAGTTGAAACCTTTGTTCCCAAGGATGAGAGTCTGGTCTGGCCAAGATTTGGGAAGGGGAGTCAGAGAGAAGGATAGTGGTAGAGCAGGGAGGAAGGTGGGGTGGGGAGAGTCATATTTGCTCGGGCTTTTTTATGGGAAATAGGAGGGAGGGGAGTGACTCCCTGCACATTGAGACTCTGCACTTCTGGGGCAGCCAAATGGACTATGTGGGGCTCCAGCACTGGCAGACTTGGAAGATGAACATATAATTTGTAATGCCTACATAGTGAATGCCTATAGCTGATGCTGATCTGAAGACTAAGATTTATTGCTGGTTGGTGCAGGACCTTTAGGACTTGTGCTGACAAAACCCGCTAGCATATGGATGCTTTTGAAAGAGTAAGATGTTGCTGAACTCTGGGAAGGCTACATTTCAGGCAAAGATTACAGTTAAGGAACTTGGCAACAAGAATTCAATAATTGTTTATTTTCCCCTCCTAACGTGTTTGCTTGGCAGGTGTAGGGAAGGATTGATGATAAAACAGAGCAGGTGGCTCCAGATGTGCCAGAAAGATTGGGAGGAGGGTAGGTACAAGCAGGGTGAATGCTTGTTGCTGACAGTAGGAACAGAGCTTCAAGGGAGGCTGCTCAGACTGAGAACAAACATGAGTGGAAGAAGGAAATGGGAGGGAGAAAGAGTGAGGGAAGAGACAAAAGCCAAAGGCAATTTCCAAAGGCTTCTTCCTTCATCCCTGTCCTCCTTCTCATCTTCTGGGTACACCCTGACTTAACCCATGCCCTCTCAAAAACTGGAGGAAAAAACTGAAAGCTACAGCTTTCCTTTATGTTCACAGTAAATGATCTGATGCCTGATTAAGTGACCTGGCCGACTTCAGCATCCAGAGATCAGTGAAGCTTCTTTGCCTCTTTTTCTCCTGCTTGTTAGCAGAAGGGAGGACACAGCTAATTTTTTTTTTTTTAGAGGATGCTTTTGTTCTGAGCATTTAAAGTAAATATTTTTATATTGTGTATCTTAAAATTTCTGGATATTGGTCCTTATCATTCACAAGCACAGGAATATCATGTTAGAAAAGCATCAGCTACTGTAGATCACAGAGAAAATGCATAACAGGGTATTAGATGTATATGTTTGTATAAGAGTGAAGGACTGAACCACCAAGCTCTCAATAAAAGCAGAGCTGCTTCTGGGTTGAATAAAAGGAGATGCAGGATATTGACTGTGAGGGTGACATGATATTGTAACCTGAAAACTAATTAAGGAAAGAACAGAATTTAAATAACATTTGGATGCAACAGCAGGAAATACAAAGAACAGATGTTTAACAAGATTTCTTTTCACTGTTTAACCTCTTTGCTAATGCCAGAAACCCCAAATTCTGTCAGACTTCGGCTTTACCTCATTTCAGTAGTTGTCCTTTCGGCTATTTCATGACTCAGAGCATTATTCTGCTGTTAGTTCGTCTCTAGGGATCTGGGTCTCTGCCATTAAGTGTTTTGGTTCTCCATTCAATGTGTTGCTTTCTCTTCAGGGAGCAGCAAATAAGGCCCAGCATTTGTGACTCTGATCTGTGGGTTCAGAACAGCATCTGCAGGACAGATTGCCTCACAAAACCAGGTAGAATTTGTTTCCTAACACCTAAGAACCAGGCAAAGCTTTTCTTTGTGATCTCTATAAAATACAAAAGCATTAATAAATGTTTTGCAGTGTTTCAGGTATTGGTATAGTCTGGAGGGATATTGGTTAATAGAATAGGTCTCTGACACCCTGCTGAGTAACTGGGATTACATAACACTGAAGTGGCTTTACAGCTCTTCAGAAGCTCTTTGTTTAAATGACCTTCTAGCAACGAGCTCTTTCTCGCTAGCATTTTATATTCTGATTTCATACTGTTTATTGCATTTAGAAAATGAAAATAAACTTAAATGATATCTGCTTTAGCAGTCACCTTTTAATGGTACAAGTGTTTACCTCTACCATGATTTTAAAAATTTCTTCCAGAATTTCTTTTGTTCAGTGCTTGAAGTGAAGAAATTGTTAGAAGAGTACCTCTGTAAAAGCATGCTTTCTTTAGGATGGGGTTTCAACGACTTTAGACAATAGACAGAGTCAATATTGGATGTCAGAGTTTGTCTGCATGAACTCCCACCCCCACTCTACTCCTACACACATTTAGACCTCTGCATGGCAGGGACACACATCTCTAACTCTTTAGGCTCGTTTTCAGAAATTGATTCCATTAGCTGCTGCTTCTTTTTGTTATTTTTCCCTTTCATCTTCCTCATTGCTTTCCACACAGCAGGCAGTCCAACCTGCTGGCTGGTGTTCTTCTTCCAGATTAGTGGTTTTGACACTAGAATCTTCTACAAATAAACTGATCTATCTTCTCACTCCATTCCTCCAGTGTATGTATATATGAAATTTGCCTTTCTCCTGAACCTTGCTCTCCTGTCCCTGACTCAGCTCTCCCTCCACAGAAGGGTTGGACTCCCTGTCAGGACACTGAGGGCATCAGCACCCTCTGTCACCTCTCAGTTCGAGGGGTTTGGCTGCCCTGGCTCAGGGCTGTGACATTTGTTGTCAGCTCTTTGCTGCTTACTGGATGTTATTTCCAGGGCTGCTGGTGGCTCAAATTCCCCTACCAAAGGTCCTGTTTAATATCCTTCCCTATTGTTATCATCACTTATGATCTGTAGATTTTCCAGTTTCTTCTCCCAATTTCCTCCTTTTTTTGTATTCCCCCGATGACAAGCACACCAAGGGCACACTTGCAGTGTGCAGGGACAACCCTGATCTCCAGGATGAGACTGCTGGGAGGGGAAAGAACATTTCTGAGCTGAAGGACCTATCAAGAGATGTACGTAGATCACAGCTTCCCCCAGATTCCCTGGCTTTAACATATTTTTCCACCTTGAAGTTAAAAGTAACCAGCAACACTTGGAAACAGGAGATCCATTGTGTAACATGGTCCAAATTCGTGCAGTGGCTGTCTGAAATCAGTGTTTCAGGCTCCATTTCTAAACTCCTGGGAAGCAGGAAAAGAATCAGGTTGAGTGCAGGATGCAAGACACTGCCTATGTGGATGCTAATAGAAGGGTGGGCTTGAGTGCTTAGACAGGATTCAACCCATTAAGCAGACAGATGCTTTAATGTTTCTCACCCTAGAGAGTTGCTTCCTATACAATGCTTCATCTTTTACGATCTTAATTAATACTAATTGATAGATGATTGCCTCTAAAGCTACTATTCTATGGAGAAAATTAATCTCTGATATTAGAGTGAATGATATTTGGGAGAAATCATAAGGCACTACAGCCCTATGTAAATGATTAAATAGATCATCTGCCTCTGTTTTGATTTGTATCTGTCTATATATTATTTTCCTTGACAGTCTATATTGTAACTCCCACACCTGGGGAGTTTCATCATGTTTTTTAAACCATAGTGTGTGGCTAGAGGAGATCTTTTGAAAACTATAATGAAAACCCATTATTAAATAAGGGATGTAGCTGTTTTGTTTTTTTTTTTCTCTGTTTGCTTTCAATCAGCATACTAATTCTGTTTTTATGTGAAATTCACTCCTCCATTTATATGGTAGAGTGATTTAATTTTTGGTCTATTCCTATTTTGAGAAGGAATCCTCCTGCATACATCCCCAAGATCCTCTTTCAGCTAAGACTGTGGTTACAGAAAAGCAAAAGCAGAGATCTTGGATCTTAGTAAACAAAATCAGAGGATGAATTAATGTTTAAAGCTGGCTGTGACAGTGAACTTACAATTCCCTTATTATTTTTGGCAGCAGCATGTCCAAACTGCCAAGACCATTCTTGGAAATCACAGCTGTGATGTCTACAATAGCTGAACCACAGGAAAGCTGCAGTTAGGTCATGCTGCCTTGTCACCACACATGAATAGTGCAAGTGATAATAGTTACCATTACTGCCTACTCATTTTGCAGCATGTTTTGTTCAGTTAAAACAATTCCAATTATTAATAGCATGATAAAATTGTCTGCTGAGTGCATTCCCTCCTGCTTTGACTCAGGTAAGGAGCGTGGTGGGGGCAGAGCAGCCCCAGCTGAATCCAACTGCACCCTGTGGGCAAGGGCAGAGGAAGGTCATGGAATGGGCTGGGAGGGGAGGTCACGGGACTGGCTGGGGCCAGGTGGGTTTTGGAGGCCACCTGGGGAAGGGGAAGTTTTCAAAGTGAAGCTGGGAAGAGGCCAAGGCCAGTAAGAGCCATCGATGGAGAGGAAGAAGCTCCCTGGGCTTTCTGTGCAGTGAGTACTTGAATGCATTTTCATAAGTAGGAAAAGGTCTCAGGAGTTTAATGTCATCCAGAGCTGCTGGTCAGGGGGGAGGTGTTAAAATTAGATGCTGAGCTGGAAAGGTATCAGGAAATCGACATGGGCATTTTACTGTGTTTTAGCAACCTAATTCTCAGAGTAAGTTATATAGGGCGTGCTGCCAATTATTTTCAAACAGAGCTTGAAAAGTGCTCCTGCCTGAGGTAAATACTATCAACTTCAGAAGAGCTCAACTGCTGTTTCAGAGCACTTACATAAACATATGTTCCACAACTACAATTATTTGTTTTACAGGATTAAATTTCTTTTAGATGCTATTAATGGTTTGGAAGACCTGTGCCAGCCTCCTGCATGCACAGGCTGTTTGACCACAGGTGTCTGATTTAGAAGGTCTGCAAAACATCTACTTTGCATGTTTGCAAGCAGTCCAGGAGCAAATTGCTTGATAATGCTGTTACCAAGACAGGCCATGTGTGGTAAAATGACAGAAGCCATGGACAAAAAAAATACTGTAAAAGCCTAAGTACTTGCAATAGTAGGTAATATGATGCAAGAATTGTCCAGAGCTCCAAAAGATTTTCTCTCACATGAAAGGTAGTGAGCTGCCTTTTTTTTTTTTTTT
>WEKY01021944.1:340669-389449 GCA_013390045.1 Picathartes gymnocephalus
TTTTTTTTTTTTTTTGGCTCAGCTTTTTGCTCTTCTCAGCTGGTGCTGAAATGGTTTGGCTTAGCCTGAGGGAAGTGAAGGGGAATTGCTGCCCCTAGACCTGGGAGTTGAATTTTGGCAGGCAAGCTGGCATGTGCTACTCACAGCCTGTTTCGAGCTGCAGCCAGTCAAGGGGCCCAACCTTGGGGCAGTACAGCTGAATGCTGAAATACACTCTAGACTTAATCTCACAGGATTTGGGGCAGGAGGAAAAAAAACTTAGAAAACAAATGGTGTGCCAAAGGTGGAAAGAACTTTCTTGCTCTTGGCAGGTAAACAAAAGAAATTCTGATGCAGAGGCTTAATACAGTGTAGGTGTAATTTTTTTTTTTTTTTTAATAGTAATTGTTTTGGCTCTACTGCTGTACCAACAACTTAAGAACCTGTAGCACAGACTTGGTTTTCTGTCTGCAGCAATTCTGAGGTTTATAAACACCTGCACAATGTGATTGAACCCTGTTTTATAACAGTAAGAGTTCCTTGTCCCAGCTGCTATGTTTGGAAGGCTGGTCCAGAGTTTCACGTTGATAAGCATGAAAGCACTATTTTAATTTCCCAGCTTCCAGTTCTAGCTGATCGATTACGAGTTTGTATTCACTTGAATTTTTACTGATGCCTTTGAAACAGATCTTATCTTCCTGTTCGCCCCCTCTCAACTTTGGCATGACAAAACAGTCCAAGCTCTTGTAACTTTTCCATTCCTTTAATCATTTTTCTGTTCTTCCTTTGTACCCATTCGAAATTACATTACTTTTTTCAGAATGTAAATGACCAGAAAAGTAGTCCAAATAGTATTTCAGTGAAGTCTTTAACAACAGTCTTTTTCTTTTCCAAAATTATCTTGCCTAAAGCATTTTCTGATATCATTAGCTTCTTCCACACGTGCATCAGACCAACAGCTCACAGCCAAATGCTGATTGACCAATGCAGCCTAATTTTCCTCCTTTTAGCCATCTCTTTGACATAATCTGCATGGAAGTAGTACGACTTCTTGTTATTGATCCCACTGATTAGGGATCAAACAATTCAATCTCCTAAACTGTAAAATACCTTCCCTTTTTTTTTTTTTGTGAGAATGTGTTATTGCCTCTTGGCTCCAGTCATGTTGGGCAGCATTCTGCAAGGCCATATTTAAGGATAAAAGCATAAATCTCACTCATTGATCAACTAAAAGCTCCAAACTTTCCTCAGACCCATATAAAACCTAAAATGTGGCCCGTGCAGGTTGGTGATCTTGGTTACACAACAGCAAGACAAGCCCTGACATGGGTTTGGATGCCAAATCCACTAATTTGGATTAAAGTCATAAATAAAAAGGCAGAACTAACATAATTAGGTTGGACACAATACTCAGACTTACAAATCTTTTATGTGTTTAAAATGTGTAAGAGCCAAAACAAACACGAATTTGAATATAATAGAAATACTGTAAAGTGAACAGATTCTGGTTGTATAAACAATTTCATCCCTGATTTTTCTTTTGAGTAGGTGCTTTCAGCAACAAAGTCAGTGTTAAAAACACCACTCCAAGCTGCCATACTGGAGGATGATCTGCAAGTTTTCCTATAGCTTTGTAGTGAATGTTGCAGACCTTGCTCTCATATCCTGTCTATAACCAGACTATTTTTCAGGTAATGTTTAGTTATGGGGAAGAAGCAGGCAAACATACAAATGGCACAATCAAACAAAATACATTTAATTGCAACACCTTGAAGTTATTCACAATGTGTAAAGTGGACTATATCTAAGCCAAAAAGCCACTGTTCTATTCCCTAATAGTGACAGATTACAAAAAATTACATTCCACGACTCCCACAAGTCTACATCTGATATGCTTGGCAGGGACCAAACACAAGTCACTCCTCAGGGAAAATTGAGCTGTGAGGGATGCTGAAAAGAATGTGGGATGGAGGAGGCATGGGAAGATGGAGGGAAGAGCAGATGATGTTCTTCTCTCCCTGACGAGACGCAGAAAAGCCAAACAGCCCCATTCTACACCAACGTGTTTTCAATACCTACGAATTTTCAAAATGCATTAGAAAAGGATTGTTACTACATCTGATGTGTGTCACCAAAGCACAGCTTGTCAAGGAAAGACGAGATTCAAACAGAGCCTGAATACAGAGAGAAGTGTGTTCTAATCGTAACCTTGTGCTCCTTCAGAAGCTTTGTGCCATCTATTCTCCTTGGCATTGCTGTAGTTGAAGGCACTAATGATACTCCAAAATCTTATCCCTGCAGTTTCCAAAGACAATGTTTGCAAAGTGTTTTGATGACTGACAATAGCACCAACTAAACAACATTTTTGCCACTGGAGCATGTGCACTCAGATGCATTCATAATAGAGGGAGGTGGGCAGCTCTCTGTGCTAGACAAACACAGCCTTGTGCAGAAAAGTTTATCTCAAAATTTAGAAGTTTTACCAGAGCTTTACAAATTCAAATGCATGGAAAGCTAGAGGATAAATTGCTGCATAGAAAATTAATATCTGAAGGGCTGAAGTAGAATGCTTATAGTGAACAGAAATGCTGTGCAAGGATGGTTTGGTGTGTCAAGAATTTCTTGTAGGAGTTATTGAAGCAGAAATGTAAGTAAAGACAATTTGGGCTATAACAAAGAAGCTAAGCAATCAAGAGATGGGAACCAACAAATATCAAATGTCAGAAATGTATTTAAAAGCCACAATAGTGGCAATAGCATCTTGCAGGATGTCATATATCCATCTTGGTTGATGAATAACTAATTAATCTTGTAATGCTAGAAGCTAAAAAAAAAATCCCAGGCAGTGGCATGGGTGAGGTATCTTAACATCTGAGAGAAGAGAGTATGTGGTGAAATTAAATTTTTCAGATCAGCCAGACATCCTTTATGCTCAGTGTAGTGTTCTTTTCTCACATTATGCTTCCCTGAAATGAACTTTTTTTGACTTGATTTTTTTTTTTTAATTAATTTTATTTGGGAAGAGCCAATGTTCATAAAAATCTCCATTCCATTTTGAGTATCCTGAATCAGCTCAGTCTGTGACTGAGAATATTTTTACCATAAGAGAGCACCTTTACTTCAGGAACTTAACACAGCATTTCCAGTGACACAATTCTGAGAGGAGCATTATACAACTTTAATCCATCCATTTAAAAGAAGACATGTGGTTTCTACTTTTAATGGAAATTTAGTTCTGCAGCAGACTTGAAACTTCCAGGGAAGAGAGAAGTTTCCTGAAATGTAGACACATGGAAGTGTTTAGGTTTGAAAAGACCCTTGAGTCCAAGCATTAACCCAGCATTTCCAAGTCCTCCAAGACTAGACCATGTCCCTGACCACCGTGTCTGCACATCTTTTAAACACTTCCAGGGATGGTGACTCCACCACTTCTGGGGGCAGCCTGTTCCAGGGCTTGACAACCTTTTCCATTAAGAAATTTTTCCCAATATCCAATCTAAACCTCCCCTGGCACAACTTGAGGCTGCTTCTTGATGTCACTTGTTACTTGAGAAGAAAAGACCAACCCCCACCTGGCTACACCCTCCTTTCAGGGAATTGTAGAGAGTGATAAGGTTTCCCCTGAGCCTCCTTTTCTCCAGGATAAACAGCCCCAGCTCCCTCAGCTGATCCCCAAAACCCTTGTGCTCCAGACCCTTTCCCATCTCAGTTGTTCCTCTTTGGATGCATGTAATGCAAAGATCTATAAACTATGAGTTTTTTGTTTTTTTTTTTTTTTAAATTTTCTTTATGTTCAGTAGTCTTTCTAGGGTGCAGTGCTTTACATGTGAAAGTAAAATGTGTAAAACAGATGAGAGGATTTTAATTTTGTCTTTTTCACTTTACTGGCTACAAAGAAAGTATGGGATGACCTGCCTGTATAGGTTTCTAAATTACATATGAAAATCTTGTCTCAGTGGCATCAATTGATATAACTTCATTAAAAAAATAGATTTATAGAAAATATATGGTTGCTGAAGTACCATCTTTTGTATGAATATCTGGCTGGGCTGAAAATTGGCTGTGATAAATCCAGTCGGCTTTAAAGTGGATCAGCAATACCACTTGGCAAATCTCTTCTACTAAGCTAGGACATTTTTTTCTACAGAGAAAGTGGGGGTATGGCAATTCCTTCATACTTAAATGTGTAGTCCAGAGTCCACCTGGCTGAGGAAGTAGCTGGGTAGGTCATATTTTTTGGAGGTCTCTACTCTGAAACCTCCTGCAAGAGTCAAATAGCTGAGGTTCTGCTTTTGGGTCAGTTCAGAACTCTGAGCAGAGCCTACAGCCCTGTGCTCAGGAGCTACCATAAATGAAGTTTTTTAGGGGGCCTGTAACTGTCCCAGAACTCTGCAGTTGCAGTAACTGGCTGCAATTTCTACAGTCCTGGAAAAGGTCTGTTCCCTAGTAATACATCTTTTTTGAAGGTGTATGCTAAACTACAATAGAGAGTGTGTGTTATTTAGTTAATATCTCAAGTGAGAACTTTGGAAACTGGGTATAGACCTTTCCTGATCTGTGCACAGTACACAAAGGACTGTGCCAAATCGGAAATTACCATGACTAAACAGCTCTGCCTTTATCATCTTGCAAATTTAATTTTAAAATGAGAGCAAGAGAACTTAAAGTCATCTTTCAGGTCTCTGAGGGGTTATTTTTTTAAACTTTTTGTTCCCGATTCTTCCTTTTCTCTGTTCATCTACTGAAGAGTAAAAAAAGGACCAGAACAGTAGATTTCATTTGGCTATTGATACAATGTGTTAATGCTTCTACCACTGCCATTAGAGCTACTGTAGTTGGAAAGTAGAGCAAAAGAAATATTCCTTTTAAATTTCATCAGCTGGTCTTCTGACTCGACATTCTTCCTGAGTGATAGAGACTACTTTTATTTGCACAATATTAAAACAAACAAACAAAAAACCCCACCCCAAAAAACCCACCAAACCCAACACTTTTGGTTCTGTTAGTTCTGTTGTAGGTGTGTAAAAGCAGTGGCTAACTGTGCCAGCCCCACCCACCCTGTGGTAAACCAAAAGTAAATAAATACTGGTTTACCCTTACAAGAATCTTGTAATTTGTGTTTCCAGCACATAACAATAGAAACAATGCACAGGCTAAATGCTTTAACAGGCAATAAAATAGTGACTGTCCAAACTGCTTGTACAAATAAAAGGTTAGATCAAGTTCTCACTGGGTTTTCTTAGACATACATCCAAAATGCAGTAAGAATTATGAAGGGAACACACAGTGCTTAAAATACCAATGCAAATTCAAAGATTCTGTTCTGCACCTGTGCTAAAATTCATGCTTGAGGCAATGCCATGAGAGAAACATAAGCTACTGGTGTGCATCAAAATGAAAACTTTAGGCTTCTATTTATGCACATTGATGCACGGTACTGATGCGTTCTGTGCATCTAAAAACAAAAATTGTTTTCCCTCCTCTTTGAATGTGTGAGGCCAGGAGGAGCAAAGACAGCCCTGCCACAGGGAGAAGGAGAGTTGCCTCGTGGTTTTGTGGGGTTAGATAGGATGGGCTTCGATCTGGGCCTGGCCCCTCGGCTTGGGGCAGTCCAGGCACCACCCCAGCAACCCTTTTGTCCTTTTTCCACCCCTTAGCATGGCACCCTAAACCCCCTGCTGACATGATTTTGGTATTCTGAACCACAGAAAAATCATGCCTTGCAGTACCACAGGGAAGGGCAAGCTTACTCCCTGTATGATCTTTTTTATCTGTGCTTTTTTTTTTTTTTTTTTTCTTCTCGTCCCTATGTTAGGGAACTGGGAATTGTGGTTAAAGCTGCTTCTTCAGGCTGATGCTTCCAATCTAGCCCAAGCTAACAATGGCTGTTTCGTGTATGTAAAATTAACTTTCTCCAGGTTTCAGTGGATCCTGGGCTGCGCCTCTAAAAATAATTGATAGTGCTGCCAGAAGTCTTAGCAGACAAGCCAAAGACTGAAGTTGTGATGTCCCCAGAGATCTTACTGGAGATCTGTGCTGAATCATATCCCAGGGGCAATGGGAGGTAATTATGGGAATTCAAGTGCTTTGGCCTACATACCTGTTTTGGAGTAAAAAAAAAAAGCAGCTCACAAAGACATATTCCCAGGTGTATTCACCAGGCACATGTCCTGTACACAAACACGATCAACAAAATATCTAGAAGTTGGTAAAACATCATAGTTTGCTGCTCACATATGAACTAGCTGTGTAGTGCCCCATTAGAGGTCTGATGAGAACACTGCAAATATATTTAACTGATTACTTCTGGCTTTATAGAAAAGCTAACACTTCCTTCAGTTTTAAGCCATAAAGCTGTGTCCAGCTCTGCAGGCCATGGTTTCTGCCCCGCCACTCCAGCTACTCTGCTAAAATCTTGTGTTAAAGTAATTTTACATTTCTCAGAGGATATTGCAAAAGGGTGGAAGAAAACAGCAGAAAGATGTAGGGTCTAAAAAAGTATGAGAATAACACTGAATCAAAGTAGCACCACCTCAATGCCCCTTCCTTAGTGGTTTAGTTATTAACCATTTATCTGAGAGCTAGACACACAGATGGCACTAATTCCCCACCAATGCACAGTACAGGATAAATGTCATGTTAACATAATATATTACAGTAAATAACACACAGGTTTCCCACAAACTTAACTCACTTTGTACAGAATTGATGTATTAATTTATTAATATTTAATGCTTCTACTCTGTGAGCTCCAGTAATAGTTTTCTATAGGCAGTTTGTCTTTTATTTACGGGCACATGTAATGGTAGTCAACAGCAAGAATATAAAAATATTTGCAGATAAATTTTACTCAAAAAATAAAAATCTCAGCAATTTAAAACTATTTGAGGAATATATTTTAAATGTTAACTGACAAGCAGTTAAACACTTTTCAAACTGTCCCATCTGGCACAGCTGTAAATAACAATTTGTCTGTTTTAAACAGTCCTCTGTTGACTGTGTTAGCAAATGTTAGGATTATTTACTATTAACTGACAATTTCATCTTTGAGTGTATTTACGAAATTCTGCAGCACTGACACCAGTACATATATCATTTCTTGCAGATCAGTATAATGCTGAAAGAATCTTTGTGCAAACATACTTAAAGCTCTTCATCTTTATGGCTGAAGATGTTTATATGGATGGACTTAGAGAGATTTATCATCATCTTTACTTTGATCCCCTTTCCTCCAAAAAAAGCAATAAGCTGAAAAATTCATGCATCTAGCGAAGAAGGGAAGACAGTTTCATCTGCCACTGAAAGCAATCACTTAGGCATGAGGGACTGGCTGACTTCTGGATGTGAGTGGGTAAAACATAAATGTCTCACAGATATTATGTGTGGCACAGTGGTCTTTCATCAGAGCAGGATTTATGGGTGTTTCCTAGCTACTAGATAAGTGGTGTGTAATGTGATTCCATAAATTACTGTGAAAAGCAGATAGCAGTACAATGAAAGTAAATACTGATAGCAGGAACCCCAGGGTATGTTACCCTGTATGAACAAAGATAAAAAAAACGGGGAGATCAGCTCACTCCTGCTCGTGAGGGCTTGAATACTGACCTCACACTGGCAGGGATTCCTGACCTGTGTTCCAAATGAAAATCAACATCTGGCCCACTGTGTTGGGTATAAGACAAATGTTATGTGGTGAAGTGTGTTGTATGAAACACATTTTTCATTCTTTAAGTAGCAGCTACTGCTTTGTTGCTTATAATTTAAAATAACTTTTTATTGCATGAGATAAAGACGACTCTAGCTGTGCTCAGACCATGCTGTTATCTCTGCACAACGCATATTAAACTTTCCAACTTTCTAAGGCCAAAAGTGGATGTAAACAAAAGTGAGATGTTTAAGCACTAAAATATACACTGTTTCTTAAAGAAGAAAGCTAAACTAATTGCTAGTTATCTCTTCCCAAGCCCTGAAAACTTATTTGTCCTAGAAAATTTTTCCACGGGGTTGGGTAAAGAGAAGGTGCTACTAGTGTTCAGTAACGTGAATGTGAAAGCAGCACTCAGTCCCAGGTGTTTCAAAAGCTGCTCTGAGAAGAGACTTTATCTAACATCTCCCACTTCGATGTAAAATTACCGCCTACTTAGTATGTTATTTATGTGTATTCAAAGGCACAGCTACTTGCTTGCCTTTCAAACTGATGTTTTAACTATTTTCTTTGGTGTGCAAGCCCTGCAGAGGAGCTGTGCTGACAGTAAGCCAGGTTCAACATTTTCTTGTATGTCAGTGGCATTGTTTGTTGGGTTCTAGGCTGTACTGGCTGTGCAAAAAATACTGGCAGGAAACAAATCTCAAGTGTCAAGTGAAACAACTGGGCCAGTGGATTCTTCATTAAAGGCAATTATGCATGAGAAGGACTTTGCTTGTCAGCTTGAGTTGGTAGTACTGACACATTGGGGAAACTAAACCAAATTTAACTTGCAGATAATATATACTTTACTTGGAAATAACTGTCAGACAACAACTTATAAAGTTCCTGCCTGCTGCTTTTATAGCCACTTTGCAGGCAGAACTATCATTTAAATGGAAGTAGAAAGCACCACCACCCTCTCCTGAAGATTTCATTGTGATCAAGTTAAATCTGTTTAGAATGGAATAGTTGGGTACAGAACACCTTTAAATGCATTGTGAAAAACCTGTTGATAAACAGCATGTCCCTTCTGTGAAACAATATTGCAGAAAAAACCAGCTTTAATGGAAGGGTCTGTGAAATTTAGTGTCTGTGAGGAGCCAGATTTAAGATAGACTGGTGTTTTTTTGGGTTGTTTTTTGCTTTATTTTGAAGCAGATAAATCTAAGAATTTTCTTCTTAAAGTTGAATCTTTTGAAAGAACTTGTCTTGCATAAGCAGGTGGAACTTCATATGAGGGCTGCAAAACCAAACAAAAAACCCTTGCCCAAAACCCAGTTTCTGAACCCCCATCCATGTGGGATGTGGGGGTAACAACGTCCCAGCATTTCTCTAGACCCCTTCGTGCTTCAGGGTTAGAAGGAGAGCAGATTCTCTGGACCTTCCCACAACCCCCAGTTCTCTTGTTTCACTCTAACTGTGGTTTGTAGCATTGTTTCAAATACTTCAAACCGATGTTCTGAGCATGAGAAAAGAGATGCTAGCAAATTTCATTTCCAACTTTGAAAAAAATTCTGTGATAAAACTGAATTGCATAACTGCATATCAATTATTATAAAGGCAAAAACAAACCAACAAACCATTAAGAAGATTCAATAGAAAATGGAATTGGTTTTAGGGATAAATAAATGCAAGTTAGCTACGAAATGTCTTTGTTCAGTGGGTTTGAAGAACAACTGAAGTGCATACTTACTCAACAGATTTTTTTTTTTTTAAGCCTTCAGAAATGATAAACAGAGTTGACTGAAAGAAGAAATTACAGAATTCAAATTTATGGTGTACATATATATATTTGCAATTATTACTTAATAAGATGCATTCAGAAGTAGTAAAGATGTAATATGCACTGAAAATAGTAGACATGGAAGAAAACTGCATCACGAAAATGAATTAAATTGGATTTCAAGCCATCCATTACACAGTGGAAATGAACTTAGAAGAAGAAGATAGGGCTTGACATGTAAAATAAAATAATTATTTTAAATGTGTATATGCATTAAAAGGTTGTGTCAACATGCAGGCACAACTCCAGTGACCTTGCCTGGGTAGTGCACGGGGAATTTTGCCATCAGACTGCTGCAGGCTAATTGGCACTGCTCTCGTTTTCCAAAAATAGAATATCCAACTTTATTCTTTATTTGCAGAACCCTTTTTCTCTTGGACTATTGCAAAGTTTTTTAATAAGGAGCCTTGAAGTGCATTTGTGAAATGAGTCAGATATTTTAACTGGCTGTGTTGAAGCAAATAAATAGGGACTTATCAAAGTGATGTGTCAGTGGCAGAGAGAGCTGGCTGAAGAGTTCACAAACAAAACATACTCAAATTTGGTTAAACCCTTGGAGGGAATATCCCATGTACTTAAAACTTGAAAAGGATAACAATAATTATCTAAAGATATTCGTGCCTTCCATTCTAGTTTCATATTTCAACACAGCCAGTAGTTTGGTTTAGGTTTGACAAACTGCATAAACTCTGTTAAAGTTAAAAAGTAATTGATTGAGGGAAAATAGTTGGCTGCTTTTCTCTAAGTGTGTGTCTCATCTGGGCAGCCTGAGTACAGTTAATTCCATGAGTAGAGAGTGAGCCATGTAGGAATTTCAACCCCTGTGACAGCAGGCAGGACATTTTCTCCCTCCTCTCCAAGAACAACTGGCAGAACTCGGTCTGTGCCATGTCAGCACGTTCATCAGAAACCTTTGCCTTCAACAGAAACCTTTGCCTTCTGAGAGAATAGAAAGAACAAACCCGTTTGTTGCTGGACTAGGTATGGTCTGTCTTCTACCCACCTCAAGCAAGTTCATCTCTAAATTAATTTTCCAAACCCATCCATCTCCATTTCTAAATATTTCTATGCCAATTACCCTCAGAAGATTGTTCTCCAAACTCAACCTCATTGCACTGAAGGTTGGATATGTTCTAACTTCATGGTGTGTTTGCTCTCATGGCAACATTGCCCTTTAGCTAAAATATTATTTTCCCTTTTCTGGTTTTTACTTCAACTGTGTGTTTGTTAACAGAATCCTTACCTGCCAAAGCTGTTACTTTGGCAAACTCAGTCTTTCAGCAACCTATTTGCAGTCGTATGGTCACTTAAGAATGGATTGACACAGCAGAATTATTGAAAGTATTTGCTCTACCTGCTGTTTTGCATCCTGTTCTTTCAGAATTCTGCTGTGATGATTATTCGGTCTCAAAAGACCAAATAAGCTCCTTAGCAATTTTCCTAACCTGATTCCCCTTGGCCATTCTGCCTCTTGTTCCATGTTCAACATCATCTCCTCTGATTGAAACGAGGCACAGAGTACTTAGCCAGTTTTTGGGCTGTACCTAGATTATCTTTAATCTCTGTCCTTCCTGCATAGTAACTCCATCCCCACCAGTTTACTTTAAGATCTTTTGCCAAGTCTAATTTTCACTGTAAGTGAATTTCCAACACTCAGCTTAATTTGCTGCTAAGTACTTTTTTGTTGATTCTTCATACCCAACATCTGTTTTCGTTGCCACTCTTCATCCTACTGGGCTAGCCTATTTACACATTTAAAAGAACAATCAAAGATTCAAACGATGGAAAAACACATTTCCCAAATGTGGTACTGCACTGTGCTTCACAGCTTCCAGGTCAGGTTACTCTAGCAGCTTGTTTTTGTTGTCCTAAAGGAAACTCTCATTAAACAAATGAAACATTCCCTTTGCTTACTTAGCATTGCTTAGTGTGTACCATTTTCTGTTTATATGTGGCTTTCAAGTTATACTCTGGGTGAAATACCCATTTGTGTTCTATAAAGATTTATGTGGCTTTATGTAGCTTCTATATTCACTCCTAAATGGTAATGAAAGGAAACTTTTCTATTTACTCCATGGATGACATTTATGGACTGAGCAAAAATGAACGTGAAGTGCTCTGGTAATTCAGAAGAAAAACACAACTGTGGTATTGGTTACCTCATGGTAGACATAATTTTTGATATGGTGGTGTAAAACAAACACTAACCAGAATTTTAGCAATAAATAAACTTTTAGAACGAGGACAGTAAATTAAGTTTAGATATATTTATGCTAATGCAGAAGTTTTCAACTCTGTTTTGTACCTGTGTTTTGCTAATTTCATTCCTCATACTCTCTACCTGCTCCCACACATCTAATAACTCCTTATTTAATGTTGCCTTTTGTTGTTTCCCATCATGTTTCTCTTTCATTTCCTACTGCAGTTTGTTTTCAGCTCCCACTTTCAGAGTAATTTCTTGCTTCAGCTGACTGCCTTCATAAAACTCAGCTGGTTTTGCCTTGAATATTTTGTGACAGGCAACTTGGAGCACTGTGTGGTCTCTTGCCATCTCGGTGTGAGGGGAGGGGGAGCTGTCCTTTGCAGCATCTGTTGCCTAGCAATGTTCCTCAGGTGCCTTTGGCTGTGCTGCATTGTGATCAAAGCCGGGAAGGCTGAGCGTAAGGGAAGTGAAAATGGGCTTGAAAAACACCGCAGTCAAAGCACAGCACTCCGTGCAACATTCATGATTTTTACATGGCAGTGGAGGGACCCCAGCACCACGTGCCGTTATGTGCAAAAAGCTTAACTTTGCTTCCCAAGAGCACAGCACTCCTTGGAAGAGAGAAAGCAGTGTCACCATCCAGCAGCTCTCTGCTGGACCGTGTGGCACAACTCTGCCTGTTCAAGAGTCCAACTGATACAGCTCAGCCTGGATTTCTGTCTTTTTCACATCACCTGAGACATTTTCACTCGCCATCAGATGGCACTCGTGCCAGAGCCCAGGGAGGCAGCATGTTTCCCATGGGATGCATTGGTACAGGTGGGATGGAGCAAGCTGAGAAGCTCTACTGCTTTTCATCTGGGCATTGTTCAAACACCCAGGCGTGGCTTTACATGTACCAGGCCATCACTGTGACCCCTCTGAGCTATTTCATGACATACCAACTCATCCACTCCAGCCCCCCACTAAAGGTGGGAAAGTTCCCTGTACCTTAACACTGACCGTGTTGTTTAAAGGCTTAAAAAAAGGCATAGAATAAATCTTGTGTGAGAAGGATTTGTTAATAAGGGTGATGCCCAGGTTCATGAGACATCAGGCTAAATTTTATTTGTGACATGATACTAATATCAACACTGCACAAACTTAGATGGAGTGGTTAGTAGCATTCATGATGTTACAGGGAAAAAGAAATTATTCATCTGTGCAAAACCAGTCCTCTCTCAGTGACATCATTAGGATGTGAATATCTAGATGAAGACAGTATGGCCCCAGCCTAATATAGCATTTTCTGAAACTATGTTTGCAGTTTGGGTATTTGGGTTATTTCAGTGTGACTGAGAATTAATTTAGGCATTCATATGAGTGTTTTATCTATGAAGTGACCCCTGAATAGAAACATAAGCATGTGCTCTGTTGTCAAGAAATTGCATTCTCTGTGTGGTAGATAAAATTAAAGGGATAAAGATAAGTAAATCATCCTAAAGACAAAATTTCTCAGAAATCCAGAAAGGTTAGGGTACAGTAGCCAAAAAAATATCTCTTGTTTTTCTTTGAGGTTCACAAAAGAAAGGATTTCATCCCCCTGTCTTGTAAAAGCATGAGAGGGAACGTGGTTGAAAGATGATTTTGAATTGCACTTAAAACTCTCAGCACTGCTAGAGAGTTAAGCAGATAAGTATCTTCCCTAACTAATGAACTACCAAGCAAGTCTCTTCAGTGTGGTTTTGGAATTTCACAGTGACATTTCATATACCATACTTTTGGCATGTGAACAAAATCCATACCCTGCTGCTTCTCCCTTTCCTGATACTTCCTCAATTAGAAAGATCTTAGTTATTTGCCACAGTTTTATGTATGATATTTCATAAAAAGAAAATGAGACTTTCAGGGAAAGGGGTAATTACTAGCATACTCCCCCAACCCCATGATTCCTGTATTTTCAGACTTAAGCCATTCTATAGTGCGTGTGAGTTTCAAGTTTAAAATGATCATTTGTTAGATAAGATAATCTTTTAATAACAAGAAGATAGTGTGATGTTTTGTTGACTGGAGAAACTTTAATTGAAAGGCTTGATTTGTAATAGCGTTTTCCTTAACTTTCTGGGCTTGAAAGAGCAGTTTTTCTCTCTGCTTTTTGTGTCTGGTTTGAAGTTTTCTCAGGAAGGTGTTTCCATAGCTCTTTACAAGAAAGCAAGGGAATGAGCCTTCAGAAGTAACAGATATAGGACTTTTAGTCTGAAGCTATTTTCCTTTGCAAGGCTGGAGGAAGGAAAGGAGATGGAAATGAGATGGTAACAGTGGAACTTTAGTTGGACTGAGAGTCAACCCTATTCTGGTTTTGGACTTTCTTGAGCTTCCACAAAATCTGCTTTATAGATCAATAAATGAGTGAAGGCTTTTCCTTCTCTTTAAACTTTGGAGAGGAAAACATTCATCTCCCTGCTTTTGAAGGCTTGCCTGCAATGCAAGTTATGAGAAATTATGGTTTTATTTGAAAATTTTTGCACAGCAACTAATAGCCAAGATTGGTCATCCCTTTTAAATCTGTGCTGCAGTGTGTCTTTGATACCACAGCACCCCAAAAAAGTTAGTCTCATGACTGGTTAGTCTCTCTCATATTGAAGAACTGGGGACCATTTATTGTGGGCATTTTTCCCCCTCAATGGTGGGTAGAAATCATATAGGAAGCTCTGGGAATGCTGGGACTGGAGACCCACATAGACTCAAAAGTCTTCTGTATCGTTCACGTGTCTTTTGCAAACCATGCCCATTTTCCAGCTGTTGTCAGCAGCAGGGAAGGAAGGTGGTGCAGTGAGATGCCTGTGGGGGTGCTGATGTCTCTGGGTGTGACACGGCACAGATGGGTGCCCAGAAGAGCCTGTGGCTTTGTCAGGCTGGACAAAGGAGGATGAAGTCTAAGGGGTAGTTTTTGTGAGCTCTGCCTGCACCAAATGAACTTCCAATAGCTCAGTTTCTGGGCTCAGAAAATCGGTATTTATTTTTAGGAATGGATGTGATGTGGGATGAAGGTATATAACAATGGTGTAAGTGTGAACATCCCCCAGCCACATTTTGGACCCTTTTTGCAAGCCCCTTTCCCTGGGGCTGGAGCCCTGCTCCCTGGCACGGGGTGGCTGGGCAGGACCAGGCATCCTGCTGTTCTCCTGGGAGACATATTCTATCCTCTGCTCATCACCTGCTTTGTGGTGTCTCTTGCTGGTTGGGCAAAATAAAATTTCAGCTGTACTGTCAGTGGCTGCAAAGGAGTGAGATTTTAGAAGAGTGGAAGAGCAGAGGTGGTGCTTGCTGCAGGGCCAGAGGCAACAGAGCAAGGCTTGTTCACTGAGTTTTGCACAAGGGCTGTGGCAGCAAGACACAACATTTTCCACGGGTGAAAGGTGTGTTCTGAGGCACTTTACACAGCTGGCGATGCTGCCTCCAGTGCCCCTGTGGGCAGTTGTGAAGCCTAGTTGGTCATAAGTGCCTCGTCTTCCTAATTTTCATTGACAAGCTCCACTGAATATTTATTACCCTGCCTGAATGCTTTTTCAGTGTTTCTGCAGAAGGGCAGGGCATTACTTTTACAGCCCAGGTGATTTTATGGAAGGGATTAAACTCAGGTCAACAACAACTCATCCAAAAGAAGTGCAAGCTTTAGGGAACTGAAACATAAACCCTATCAGAAATGGCACAACCACCTAATTCAGTGTAACCATATGGATGTGGAAAACTTAAAAAATATCAAATTAATTCTAACTTTTGCTCTTCCTCTGAGAAGAAAGCATGATGTTATATTTCTTTCCTAGAAGCTTTGCTTTTCCTCTCAATGCTGAAGAAAAGTGAGAGGCTGTTGCATCCTGGAAGGAAGAGATCTCAGTATTCACTTCTGAGTGTGCACAGCCTGTGCATTGCTCTCTGTGAGGGGCAGGGCTTCATTAAGTATATGGTAGGGGGTGACCATATGGTACTAAAGTATTTTCCAATTCTGTTTCTGCACCATCTTCAAAAGCAATTTTTCCATATCCCTGCCTCTTACAATTATCTTTTTTTTTTTTTTTTTTTTTTTCTTTTTCCGATTTTATTTTATCATCTCCACTCTCTACAAGGCCTTCCATCACTTTTTCAACTTCTTTTCTGGTCTCTGCCCAGACTTGAGGTTCTTATGTGTTCTGTCCTTTCCAGTTCCCGGCCCAAAAATCTGTCAGGTGTGCTGGAATGTTGCCGGGACAAAACTGAAGCAGTGGTGGAGTAGGGGAAGGAGTTAAAACTGAAGACTTCGAAGCTCTGAAACAGAACACAATAGTTATTGTGCTAATTTCCATCTCCATAGCAACGCTAATGCAATGTTTTTCCCTCACTCCTGGAATTCCCCTCCTATTGTCTCCTCCTGGTCTCAGCCTGGAGACCAGCACTGGCACAGGGGCTGGGAAGGTGCCTGTGTGATTTTGAATTTGTTGGAAAATGGATGAGGTTTGAAGAAATCAGTAGTAACCTCCTGGCGCAACTCTGTGGGTTGCCCTGAAGTGTGGGACAGGTCTGATCAGGAGGTTTGTCACCAAGGCACAGACAGGGTGTTGTTGAGATGGCGGTGGCAGCTGGTGCCGTAGACAGCAATTATTCTGTGGGGAACTCCTCACAGAGGTTCTGTGAGGATGAGAGGTCAATGTTACTTTGATAGGTGACCCCTCAGAGAGACACTCTTGCCTTTGAATGTATTATCTTTGAAATTTGGGTGTAGGTCATCTGAAGGTCTGAGCAAATTGCATAGCAAAAAATTAGACATTTTGCACTACTGTTTCTGAATTCAAATCATTAGTAGTGTGAGACTGTGATTAATGCAAATTGAGAATCTTAAAATCTGTAGGCTTTTTTACGTATCTTAGTTTGGGTAATATATCTTGTAGAAGTTAAAGGTAGCTGAAAGCTCAGAGCATCATTCAAGCTGTAAAGCAAACTATAATCTCAATTGCATTTCTTCCTATACCTGATATCTTGGTAACCATGCTTGCATTATAATAAGCTTCGGGGTTTTTTTTTAACCCTTGTGGTACCACCATACTGAGCAAGAAAAATCTAGGAGGAAGGAGACTTTTTGATATTCCACAAATGCAAGTGTCCCAAAGGGTATATTTCACTGCTGAACGCTCCTGTACCATTTGGAGAATGCCAGAGGGCAAACTTTGAAGAAGCATAAGAAGCACCAAGAGGGAGAAAAAAATGTTAGGAAGTGCTGTTGTGACAGATGGTGAGATGGTAGGCTGTTCTCAGATGGAAACATGTTGAAGAGTTTTGCTTCTCCAGTCTGGACAGCTTCTTGAGAACAGGCTGGGGGCAAAAACATCCAGAAAGCCTCAGAACAGCTTTAATGTGTGAAGTGTAACTGTGGTGGAAAAGAGTCAGTCAGCAGCTCTCTCAGTAGCTGTAGTGGCTGGACATGTTCTGGTAGCAGTGCTGGATGTCCATGAAGATCTGTCAGGAGTCCTGGCTGGAACTCATTGTGCCAGGGCTGAGAACTATTAATGCTGTCCACAAAACGTGGGAATGCAATGGTGATCTTCCTAATAATCCATCAGTGCCACCTGGAGCCAAACCAGCACCTAGTGGGAGCCTTTTTTGTCCAAGGACCTTGACCTCTCTTGCAGTGAGGGAGTATCCAGGTGTTCCCTTCTCTGCTCCTGGCACTGCTGGATGTTAGCATCAGCTCTGACGCTGTTCTGGCAGCCTTTTTAGAAGGTCTCTACTAGGATTTCTCAGGTTTGGACTAAGATGAGATCTCTAGGAAGGTGTGTGGTTCTGCAGCTGGAACACTGCCCTGTTTAAAGTGGGAATGTCACACAGGCACCTCATGGAAACAGAGAGCTTGCAGGTAAACTGAGGGCTCAGTGAAGGAAAGCTGCAGGAAAGTTAACTTAAAAGTTCACAGAACTGCTTTCCTTGTCAGCTGACTCTGAATTCAAAGTGATGTCATTTTCAAGTAAGTGTTCCATTTCACCAAAAGTTTATACTTACTACTCTTCTCATTTACCCTTCTTAGCCTGCAGACATGAGGTATTTCTATTTAAAAAAAAAAATAAGAAAAGGAATAAACCTAGGCATCTTTTACTTCCTCCACTACCTTCTGTCCATTCCTTCTCCCGTCTTTAAATCCATAGCCTTAATACCCAAATTAGAGACCTTCCTCTCCCCACATATTCAGAGCCTAGAGTGCACATGTAGTTTGCAGAGCACTGAGTGGGCTTAATGTACCATCAGGCTGGAACGTGTTAGGAGCTAATTCTGGGATGCATGAGCACAGGAATTGTCATGGGAACACAGCCTATAATCAAAAAGGATAAAAATTCCAGTGGGAAACCAGGCTATGGGAGACTTCCATCATGTTGCTCAAAACAATCTTAAAGAGAGAATGATTTTGCAATTATCTCAAAGGAGACACCATGCCATGGAAACCCCTGACAAAGCAAACTGACTGTAATTAATAAAAGAGGGAATTTTAAAAGAGCAATTTCTCCTAGTTATCCAAAGACATAAACCTGTTCTTCTTCTAGACCCAATAATGAGGAAAAAAAAAAAACCAATCTGGGGAGTCAGTTTCCCTCTGACTGAAGCTCAGCTAGTAAACATTGTGTAAAAATATATTTTCTCACTTTTTTTTTTAAACTGACAAAAAGGAAGGTTTGAATTAGCCTACCACATAGCCAGATGCTTCCTTTTAACCCAGTTTCCTTGGGAAATGACAGTTAGAAGATTGTGCCATTGTCAGTCCCCATGAGCTCCTTTTGAACACATTGCCCAGTTTTAACTAAACTTGCAGAGAGATCAAGAGTCCCTTTGCCTTTGATGAGAACAAGTAGATACAAGGCAAGCCCCTGTTAATGGAAAGGCCACAGCATGTGTTCAACATATTAGACATTAGAGAATCTGTGTGAGGGAACAGAAGGACTGAAAACTTTTGTAAGAACAAAAACTACAACAAGCAAGCTTCAGAAGTGTCACTGCTCTGATAAGTTTTTGGGAGTTGCTGTACTAAGCTCTATGATATAAGTACTCATAATTGTTTTCTAATTCCAACCTGTGCAGGGCCTCCTGATAATTAAAGTGTCAGTGTTTCAGTGATGAAAAGCCACATTGAAAATCAATGTTCAGTTGACATTGCTGCTTGCAGGGAAGATGGAAAGGTCTTGTGAAGGTCTGAAGAACCAGCTGTGAAAACCTTCTGTCAGCTTGGTGGGAGGGGAGAGCTGTAAGACCAAACCACCATTTGTTAATTCTTGTCCTTTAAACTTATGGCTGGATATAGATAAAATCAGAGGCAGGCCTCTTCTGTGGGGGTCTCCAGAACTGCATGTCCTGCTTAAAACTTATTTGCAGGTATTCTGCCTGTTCCCATACCAAGAGAACAGCCTGAGTAACCCTGACTCGAAGCTGCAGGGAAGCTCCTCACAGGAAGATCTGTCAGTGTGAGCAATGGCCCATCCTCACAGAGCTCAAGTGCCTTTTACTGTTCTGTGTGGTTTTTATTCCCAGTTCTTTGTTAATCGGGGGAATGCTCCTCACCTTGCTTTATGAGTCAGGACAGTGAGATGCAGGGAAACTAAATGGTGACACCAAGGTCACACATTCTGGCAGAGGGTGAAGTTAAACCCAAACCCTCTGAGCTGTGGGCTGGCAGTGACTCTGAGAGCTGTGGGAAGGGGCAGCCTCGGGCTCTCCTCAGGGTGGAAAGCTCCTCCATGTGCTCTCTGGCCTTAGTCCCTTCTCAAACCAGCTCTCTGATTCCTGCTTGCACTTTTCTGACTGCTTTGGCCTATCAGGTTTCCCAGAACTGACCATTGTGCCATCACTTTTGAAGTGACTTTTGAGAATAACCCAGTGCAAGACTTGGTATTAAAAACCTGCTTACAAAAATGGCTTGCTGCCTTCACTTACAGCATTCATAAACTCAGTCCAAAAATACTCCAAAGTAGTTGCTAATAGCCTAGATTGATTCTGACTGCATAAAAGACAAGTAGTTTCAAATTATGAAAATTAACTACTTACATAATTTGATTTATTCTGTTACAGTCTCTGTGAGGATTTAATCATGGTGCCTTATTCCCAGCTCTGCTGCTGCTGAACTGACAATATATCACAAGTGTGATTCAGAAAGGTCTAGCAATAATGCTGGGGGTGGTATGAGGGAAAAACAGGTAGATGATTTAACAGAAGTTAAGTTTCGGTCTCTGATTTGTAATTATTCCATCTTTTTCTCATCATCTGTGTTTATCCTATTTCATTTTGACTTAGCAGCTTCTTTAGGATCATGTTTAATATGTATATTACGATCTGATTACAACTTTTACTGGAATGCCTAGCTCAGACTTGCTGGATTTTTGCAATCCATGAATGACTCCTCTGCCTCAGAAATGACTTTTCTGTATCCCCACCCCAGACAAGCAGGCACTGCCCCCGAGTCCAGCCCAGCTCCTGCCTCTTGCTAAGGAAGATGCAGCCACTTGCAGATGCTGGCATGGAGCACGTTCTCCAGGGCAAGGTGGGCTCCATGCCTGTCATTCAGGGAACCAGGCAGGGGAGGGAACTCCAGAACCCGCCTGTGTGAGACTGGAGGCAGCAGCAGCTTTAGTACCTCCCCTAGCTGGGTTTCCTCAGCACAGTGCAAGGAGGAAAGGCCTCTCAGACAGTATGATCCAAACCTTGCTCTCCAAAACAAACCCACGGCCTTCCCAAGTCCCTGACAAGGTGGTGTGTGCCTGTGTCTGAGAGGCAAGTTAACAGCAGGAAAACCTGTTTAAATAAGGATTTACTTTTGTAATCAGACAGAGAGCCCCATGGTACAGTCTGTGGTACAGCCTGCTCCTTATCACAGAGAATCTAAATCTGAAAAACAGAGACTGCACTAGGAATATTTATATCCTCACAATTTATTTTTTAAGGTATTACCTTTGCTCCCATAGGGACCTTTCTACCTCCCACTGGTCTCTGCAATCATTCGGATAAAACGGGGTAAAAAACAGACAAGCACTTGCACACAAAAAACACTGTGACTGAGCAAAGGGTGCTTAGAAGTAACTTGGAACCTACATTTGCAAACAAACCTAAAGGATAAGAGTAGCCAGCTGGATAACCTTCCAGAGGGCAGAAACATCTCTTGAATCACCTCTTTAGTTCCTTTAAGGCATTATCATCACTTTGATCTAAATTGAATTGACTCCAAGCCAATTTATTGCCATGTATGAGCTGCTCCCCTGTAGATGCTGGAGATGAGGCTCTTGCCTGAGAGCTTGGAGTGACACAGTTTTCTTTCAAAGGCACCAAATGAGATGTGAGAAGAGATTGTTGTCGTCCCCTCCACTACAGAGACAGAAGAAAAACTGATTCTCACTTTTAGGATAGGTTTTAGAGGTAGATGTTGATGCAAAGAAAGAAAGGAAGGTATTATTTACCCCTTCTTTTCCCCTCTCTACCTAAAACTACCCTCTCTTCCTTGGCTGGGAGGTAGCTGTGTCTGAGAAGGAGAACAGTTCTGCCCACCAGGCTCTCTCCACCCCTCCTGGATATTTCCTTGCTGCAGTTCAGCTGTTTCAGGCAGGAAGAGAAGAGTCTGAAGAAAGGAGACAGAGTGACAAAGTCTTCTTTACTGAAAGCAAGAGCAATACTTCTTGATCCTTGATCATTGGTTCCTACAGCTCTTTAAAGGGCAGAACATCCAGCAATTCCACTTGACAGGTGTAGGGCCAGAAGATTTGTAACAGGAAACATGAGGGGTATGGTCTGTTCTCATTACCACAGGAAGAAGATTTCTGTTTCAGTCAGGACAAACAAGTCTTTTATTTCCTGTCTTCTTTTATTACTTCACCAATTTATTAAATTCTTTATTTTTATTTTCTTAATATCCCTGCAATGCCTTAACTTTTTAGGTCAGTGACTCATACGTACAGCTGCATTCATATAAATGGCTTAATTTTCAGGCTGACCATGTAATTTTATCATTCTTCAAATGATCTATGCTTCTCTAGATTAAATGGATGAGTTTCCAGAAAGTAAATGTGTTTGGGCTCCACAGACAGAGCTTTATGTCAGGTTCCTGCCAAAGAAGTCTGCACAATATTGTCTCAATAAAAAATGAGAAAGTAAAAATCATTTAGTCACAGGTGTACTACACATTAAGATGCAGAAAAGGCATCACTAAATTATGTCATTGCATAAGTAGTTCTCTCAGTAACAGTTAAGGGAACGGCCTAGTTGGTCACAACTAAAAGAAGTGCAGCTTTTATCAAAAGAATTGGCGCTAAAAAAGTCACAATTACATTTCTATGTGAAGTAATTTCTCCTGAATTAAAGCAGCTCGTGAAGTTTTCAGTACTCTTTCCTGTGTAAATGAAGCTTCATCCCATATGTATTTTCAGCACATCTCTCTGTCTGCCTAACTGTAACTTAAGCTCTGTGCTGGTGCAGTGAGTTTCAATCCAGATTTCTGTGCCACTTCCACCAAGGTACCTCCCAGATTTATGAGAGAAGTCAAGATATATGTACTGTTCCCTTCTTCCCTGGTTACATACCTCTTTGATGGAAAGAGATTGCAGCAGACTGATGCCTTCAGGTCAGAAAAACAGTTACTTTGTCATCTTTTTGCATTTAAGTCCATTTAATTCTATTTTTTCCCAGACAAATTCTGGTCAAACCTGTTTTTCCAATATTTCACAAAGAGCTTTTCCTTGTGACTTTTCTGACAGAGCAGAGATGAGCAATTTCTAAAGAAGCCTTTGACTGTTATGAGCTGATTGGGTGTGTTGCAATGGTCCTGGTAACTGCAGAGGGTCACCAGTTTATCCTCACCACACACCAGCGCAGTCAGTCAGCATCATTGCTGTGTTATCTGGGGAGATGAGAGGCAAACTCCCTGACCTCCTGTATCCTACACAGGGGGTCTGCCTCTCCCCCTGAATCAATAAAATGAAAGGAACAGTCACATTCCCAACCAGTGGGATGGACATTCAGAAAAACCCAGGTGACACTGCAGCAGTGGAGACCATATGAGTCCTTAAAGGGAGAGAAACATCTCTGTGGGTCTGCAGTGGAAAGCATTTTCCAAAGAGAATTAGGATCCATCCTCCTCTTTCTCCATCCTTGCCTCAGGATACGTCCAAATAAAGCAGACACAGCCCGTTCTTGCAAGTGGATGCGACACAGACCCCGTGCTTCTGGTGTGGTTTTTTTTTTTTTTTCCATTTATCATGAGTTGCATCCACCAGCCTCCACAAACAGGTCTTGACAAAGAAGAATTTAATGGGATTTTCTGCAAATGGGTATTGAAAAGGAATGAGGAATTTGCCAAAAATATGGCCCTCTCTTCACGTGGACATAAATCAAATCCCTTGATTTACTTTGTATACTCTGATTCCAGCAGAAGTCAGCTCTGCCTGTGCAGGGGATGGATAAAGCAGTTCAAAGTGTGCGCATTGCACACCTTGCAACACAAAGTGCTGCTTTCTTCCCACTGCCCTTCACAGCACTAACCTGAGCCCATTTCAGGCCCTCCTCTGAAATGGAGATAAAAGGGCTTTGAACCAGAGCATCTCTGTCAGCCATAAAAGCTGGTTGAGAGCTGTTCTTGCTGATGCTCTGTGGCTCCAAGCCTGTTTGAGATCAGCCTGTAATGAGCAGAAGGAGCAGGAGACTGATGGTGGTCCTTGGTGGGGTTAGAACTATTGCAGGATGAAAAACCCCCAAAGAACAAGAAGTTATGTCTGGACTGTGCTTTCCAATTATTGAACTATTAGGGTAACAGAAATACTGCCATCCTGTTGCAACTATCTTCCTTTACTGCTGTATCAGGATTGTTAAAAAACCCCCAAATCTCTCTGCTCAATAATCTTTGCTTAGGTTTGTTCTGGCAAAAAAAAAAAAAAAAAAAAACCAAGAGTGTATCCACAGATAATTTTACTTCTTTAAATGGCATAATTTTGGTGGATATATGGTCCACTAAAATTATTTCCTCTATCAGTTACAGTGGTTCTTTAACATCACCTCTTCAACACACAAGACAATAAACAATTTGAAGCTCTTCAGAACACAAGACAATACACATTTTGAAGCTGAAGGCAGAATGTGTTAACAAAAACTCTAGTTAAAGCATATAACCCTGAAAATGTCCAAGACACATTTTATCCTCTCTTTTTTGAGAGATTAAATTATCACTACATTCAGAATTTTTGTTCATTGTCATTAATGATTGACACACTTTACAGACTTTTGAACCTAGAAAGTAATGACTGCTTTTCTGAAATTAGATGTCATGCTTTCGACAGAAATCTTTCATGTAACCGGTGATGTGTGCCATTGAGACAGCAGCTGCTTCTGAAGGATAATATCTAAAAAACTCCAAAGAATCTCATTGTAAATCTAATGCCTAAATAATACTTTTCACACTTTTCTGGTACCTTTTTTGAATTTAGCTTCTTAATACTAAAAACCAGAGGAGGTTTCAATGCACCTAAGCACCTCTTTTCTTTGTTCTATTAGGGAGATTTTGTGGATTGAAATGACTAAATGTGGTTTGCTTATTTCTTATGTGTAGCTGTATATAACAAGAAATGAGTGCCATTAGTCTAACAAACTACCAGGAGAGCCAGTAGATAATTTCAGCACAAGATCAAGGATAGGACTAATGAGCAGCAGACTGGACTTGTTGCCTGAGAATTGAGAGAAGAAACATAAGCCCTCTAGAAAGAGGTGATTAAGTGCACCTTCGTAGTAAACTTGCACTCTGTGTGCAGTTGTGCTGCCCAGCTCCAGCCTTTGGGAGTGTCAGATGAAAGTTAGGCAAAGCAAGGAAAGATATTTTTCATTTTAGTGCTTGTTCCTCCTGATGGCATTATCTGTTATAGGTCAAGCAGCTACAGCTGACAGCTTCATAGGTCATCTTAAAAACAAGATGTACAGCCGGAGCTGTTGCTGCTCATTAAAGATCACATATCTAAGTGCGAATGACACTTCTGGCTTTTGGACCACTGCAGTGGGTTTGGAATGCCCGTGTGAATAGCAGATTGTGTGCCAATACCATATACACACACAGCCCAGGCTGTTGCTCACGAGGGACTGTGTAACTGCCTCACCAAGGAGCAAATCACGTTCTGGGAAAGTGGCAGCATTTTTCAGGCTCCCATCCTTTGTTGTTATGAGGGGATCTGGATGGCCCAACACTTACAGCTGCTGGCTGCCACTACAGACAGTCATGGGTGGGCTCCACACTTAATGCCCTCTTTACCTGTCTTTCTTTGGCAGCTGGACCCAAATACAGGTATTCTGTAGGTCAGATTTGTCTTTACCGAGAGTTCAAAGCGCCACTGGCTTTTGTGCCAAAAACTAACAGGTGCATCCTGGGCTGCTCATCTTGTTGTTTTATTCTGTCATCTGTCCAGTGGTAGCTGCCTTGCCCTGGGCTGAGGAGAGCCTGATCTGCTTTTCCCAAGGACAAATCTTAGGGTGTCTCTAGGCCATTGACAAAATCTGAAATGCAAACAAAAAACTTAATCCCGAATCACAAATCTCTGAAACAAAGAGAAAAGGATGTCTCTCTTGCTGAGAGTTCCCTGCTCCCAGGAGAAGTGGAGCTGGTGCCCACAATATTCCTGTTAACTCCATCTAGAGCAGTGTGAACAACAGCTGTGCCCACACCTAACACAGGGCCATGTGGCTGAAATACACCATCACTGTTTTTCAGAGATTTTTATGGTTCAAAAGACCTAAACTGACATGAGGGCTCAATCAGTGGATTGGTAGTTTGATAACCTAATATCAAAGAGGGGATAAATTGCACATCCTTGGACATGGCACTAAGGTTCTTGAGCCCTTGAGGGTAGATCATCTGCTGGAAGTGTGCTGGAAAACACTATGCAGCACAGAAAGATCACAGTCTGGATATGGTCTTGGCTGTTGTGCTTATTTGAAATGCTCTCCTCAACAAATCACCTCTAAATCCACATCTGGCTTTTGTCTTGAAGGGAACTGGTTGGTTTTCTGCATAACAGAGTCCAAACTCAAATGGATACAGTTGGGATGATGAGGAGATAGGGACTTAAAAGCAAATCAGAGAAGTGACAATGCAGGCGTAGATCCTCATTATTAATAGAAAATGGTTATTTATTCTAGATATAAACATCCTAAAATATTAATTTAAAAAAAAAAAACCAACAAAAACAAAACAACCCAAAACCCCATAATCACACAAGGCTTTTGGTCTAGATGAAAAGAAACACATTTTGCCTTTTACAAAACAGCAGGGGTCCTTTTTGCCACTGGCAACTCTCAGTCTTCAGGTAATTTCATAAGACCTGCAGTACAGTCTTTGAGAAGAGTGAGACTTGACTGGAAGAAAAAAAATTAAAAGCCTTCAGTAAAAGGCAGAGTGAGAAGGAGCTTGATTTATGACCCTAATGTAAAAATCCTTTGTGCAGAAGTGATGGTAATGATGCCATTATTTGGGCAAGCCCAATACAAAAGATTGTTTATGTAGATACAAGTGTTAGAGAGGACAGACTGGAAGTCATTTCCCTAGGAAAGAAATCAACAGCCTTAAATGCATCTTTTACAGACACCAAAGTGCTATTAGACTTCTAAAGTTTGACTTTTCTGTTTTCTTGAGAGGATAATTACATTATTTGCTTGTTTTCTCTGGTACATCTGATTTTTTTTCTGTGTAACTAAATAATGTCTGTCATTTTTTGCTCCTGGCTGCTCCCTTGGATGGCTCCTGGTTCATCGCCTCACTGTTCTGGGACTGTCACTGATCCCACTATGGGCACCTGGCTCTGCCTGCCTGTGCTTGGCTGTGTCCCCTTGGTGAGGGGTGCCTGTGCTGGGGTCACCTCTGCTTCCAGAACATCCCCCCTTGCAGAGCAGCCCTGCTCTGTATCTTCCCCACATGCCCAGGTTCAGGATGCGGAGGGTCATGTAGCAGTTTTTCAAAAAAGGACCTGCCAGTTACATCATCAGAACATGAATCAGCTCTGTGATATTGCTGGGGTGTCATCTCTGCCTGGCCACTGTTAAATTTGCACTCTTGGTTGTTCCTGCCCAAGAGCATCCCTGAAACTGGTTCTCTTCAGCTGCATTTTTAAAGACAGTCTTTAATTCTAACTCAGTTGTTCCATCCATTTGCCTTCCTCCCCAGCCTTTTATCACCTGCATGCCCACCAACTGTACAGGTTATTCCCTCAGCTCAATTGTTAATGAATAATTAAATACTAATTTTTATTAAACTGTTAATTAAAACACTCCAGGATACCCAGGAGAGTCTCCTGAACAATCACATGTGGTGTAAGGTTTGTAACTTGACAATAGTTGTTATAATGAGCTATTTTTGATTAAAGCTTTCCAGACAATGGTACATACTCCTGGCATTTTCACCCAACACACAATCATTGCTTTGTGTCTGTGGCACTGTTAAAAGCTTGTGCTATATTTACCAGGATTTATTATAATACAAATTAGAGGAAGATACTCTGATAACTGACTGGGCTGCATCTCTAAGTAATACTGAGGAGGTCCAAGTTAGCCTACAACCTCTAGAGGCTGAGTTACCAATAAACCATGGCCTGCAATCTCTCTCAAGGATCGTATTTTGATCACAGACCTCCCTGTTTCAGTTGTCTCTGCTGGTTTCAGAGCACCCCTTTCTCCTCAGTGACTCAGTGAGCCACAGTCATCGCAGTGAGGTGGCAAACTTGTACTCCGTGGGCTCCATCACTGCCTACTGCACTGGTTTCTCCAAGCCAGGCTGATCTTTTATAACCTAGCACAAAGCTCAGGATAAGAAAATGAGTATTGATAGCTACTTCCCCCCCATATTAAATTTAGAGATAATCTTATATAGATTATATAGAGATAATACAAATAAACTGGATGGATTTAATGCTATCAAATCAACAGTGCTAGGTAAAAAAAAAAACAAAACAATGAGTTTCCTCCTAGAGGAAGGGTCACTCTTATACAGTGAAAGATCAAATTATGGCCCAAATGTATGCATCTAGAGACTAACTAATGTGGTTATAATACAAATAAATCATCTGCACTTAAAACTGGAAAACGCTTGTTTTTATGTATTGCAGCTGCCCTCCAGTAAGTGTCATGCACAGTGGCTTCTGGATTCAGGCAGAAACAACAGCCCAAAGGATTATTGCTGCCCATGCAGGAAGTTTTCCAGGCAGGGCAGTGTCAGTGCTTCCACATGAGTGCAATCAGCAGCGATCCAGCAAGTCAAAACCCAGGAAGCTCAAACAGCGGAGGATGAGGAGGGATGGTCTGCCTGAAAGCTAATCACTGTGAGGCAAGAAAAACAGCACGACTGGGAGGACAGGAGATGCAAGGTGATGCTGAAGTCACTTTCTGCTGCTGGCCCTTAGAGTGATTCGCTGAACACCATGTCCTCTGTCAGAGGGAGGGAGCAATAAGCAGGAGCATTTGGCATTCCGGTCCATGAAAAGACCCAAGCCAACTGTCCTGCTCTGCTCACTCAGCTGCTGCAGGACCCAACTACAGACAGCCCTAGGAAGAAAGGAAAAGGAATGAAATGCGACTAAAATGAACTTTTATTTCCACTGCTGTGTAAAAGGGGGAAGGGTATTCTGACTCTTGTCGTTCTGCCTGTAATTGTTATTGCAGACATGACTGTGTTACAGGTACGGTAATTTAATACTCTCAAATGCTATTTCGAAGGCCAAAGTTTTCTAACATTGTCATATTTTTGATTGTGACTTATAGCAGCAGAGTCTGGAAGCTCTCCTCAAGTCAGGAGAAGCTGCCAAACAAAACCACACTTCAATAGGTACAAAGTACCCTTTGGAAGAATTCCATCAAATTATAATCCCCTCTCATTACTGCATAAGCATTTCTAGGTGAGGTAGCCAGTTCCAACTCTTCTCACCCATGTCAAAAATCTATGTACTGGATCAGACATTTCTGTGATTATTGGTTTTCATTTCTGCTTTCCTTTCCTCTTTCTCCAGAAGGTCATCATCCCAGAGTTGCTTCACAATTTATCACAACTTTTTTGTTCATTTACACGGGTTTTGTATTGGCCTCCATGGAACTGTTCTGTGTGTTTGTGTACATGTGTAAGCACAGACACCTGCTTATTTATACAAGTAGGTAGCTAAATCACCTTGGCCCCTCTTTGCACCTCACAGACAGCTCAATAGCAGGATTGTCATTCTGCAATCCAATATCCCTGAGGCAGAGAATGACTTCTTACAGTTTAGCACTTAGGGCATAACTGTTGTGTTTGTACACGAGCCAGCTGACTGGCTGATTCTTTTTGGATGTTTTCAGCATCAAACCATTCTGTTTTCCACAATCAACACAAATCCAGCTCAGTCAAAGCCTGAAAAAGTAACGCTGCCATTTTACATAGTGGAGTAATGGTTTCTTACGAAATACAATTAATTAGGCACAAGATTCTAGGAGCAAGTAAGAAAAAAAAAATAACTTACGCTGAAATTTTTTCACTGTAATAAGCCTTGTCTTAGATTTGGGGGTGCTAGACACTCAAAACTTTCAAAACTCATCTTGCTTTTTTGACAAGAAGAAACAATACTTAAACATACTCAAGAAGGCTACATTTCTGGTATACTGACAGAGTTTTTCCAATTCTCCCATTTTTCAGAGGAGCCAGTGATTTGGGAGTCCTTAGGTTGGACTTTTTGTGTGTTGAGCAGCTGATGCTTTGTGGCAGAGCAAGCCTATTTCAAATTAGCCGTCCTGCCTTTAATTTTGGGCTTTCGACCTCTCCCCTACAGAAAACTGGCAAATGCACACACAGGGATGCACAGCTATAGGAGTCAAACCCATTTTCATGTCTCTTCCATTTCCCAGTAAGATTCCCAAATTACCACATGAGACACTCCTACTGCAGGCAAGGCAAATCAAAAGTATTTAGTCAATTCTTAGCATGTCTAGGTCTGCATATTTCACTGACTCCCATGTGCTTTTCTTCCTCCAGTAACTGCAGAACTGAGGATCTAAAGAGAATGTCGAGGAAATGACCTCCAATTCCATTCTCTTACTCCATCATTCATTTGTAAGATGAACCATCAAGAAAATAACACTTGAAACTCAATATATATAATAGACATTCTCAACATTTTCTGAAATGTGCCCTGGTTTTAATTAAAATGTGAATTGTATAGGCAGAAGGACTTGTTTCTCTGCCAGGAACAAATCTCCAACCATAGACATCAAATGCCCATGGAAAAAATACTTTGTTTTTTTCATGCACTGAAACTTCCCCAACTTTATTACATTTGGAAGCATAATGTTATAGCAGAGGCCAACATTATGTCTGACATACATAATTAGTTTACAAAAAAAATAAAACCAGGGGACACATTTTTGATAGAACCAGGTTTTTTTTTTTCCACACAATAGTTGCAGGATAATGGATCACATTGATCCTTTTTGCTAAATGGTATGACAAAGAAAATGAGCATTTGTATAAAAATGCCATAACAGTTGAAGCTTGAATCAGGGAGTCTGTAACCTTTGCTTGTGCTAAACAATTACCCTACAGATGAGAATGTGACATTAAAAAAAAAAAGAAAAAGGCATCCAAAGCCTAGAGATGCAACCCATCAAATACTGAAATGCTTTATCTGTATGTGTACCCAATGTTAATCACTTCAGATCCTATAGTACAAATTGCCTCCAGCAGTTTCTAAAGTTATATCACAGGTTAAATGGACACCCACAGATAGAGATTAGTCATTTAAAAGACAAAAGTATTAAAACTGATTTCAACTGCTAAAGCTGTCTTAAAGTCAGTTTTTCATGCATTTTGAAGTTATGCTTTTTTCCCCCCCTTCTTTCTGGGTGAGGGATTAATAGTAGGGCAAACCACTGAATCTGGCAGCATATAAGGTTTTTTTTCCAGTAAATACCTTGGAGAAAACTGGGGCAAAAAGGTGTTACTCTTTCAGATCAAATAAATTCAGTTGTTGCTTCTAACAGTTTTGCATCAGTATGTCAATAAAAATACCTGAATTTTAATCACTTATGCTTTCTCAAACACTAGAATAGTGGTATGTCACCCTCAGATGTGGAATTAGCACAAAATGACATGAGCACCTGAGAGATGTCCTGTAACCCCAGCTCAGGAGGAATCTTGGTACTGAGAAGTCAGATTCTACATGCAGTGGGTGCCTCCTGCCTGAGTGTATTCTGTCAGCCCTTTGATTTGCTGCCTGGATGAAAAAATAGGCAATTTGGAGGTCTCAGAGAAGGGAGGAGGAGGAAGCATTTAAGGAAACTTGCTTATTTGCAGATTTCACTTAGGGTAGTTAGAGCTGTGGAGTCCAAAACTTCTGGGAATAACAGTAATTACAATAAAACTCCAAAACAACAAAGGCTTGATTAATCTCCTCTTTAAAAAGCAGACTTTTAGGTAAGTCAGAAATCCTATTTCAGATATTGTATTAACTTTTCACAATGGCTTGGAGCCATTATCTTTTCCCCTCCTTTCACATTCAAAGTGCTTCAGTCTCCACAATCAAACAGAAGAAACTTCCAGATATTTATGACAGGCCTGGTGGAAATCTGGACTTTGCAGAAGTCACACCAAAGAGAGAAGGCGTGAATGGCAATATGTGAAGAGGCAGGGGTACCAAGAACAGTCTCCTTACAGTACCTTAAAACAACCTGAGGCAAAGGCTGTACCTCTCCAAGCGTTCAGAAAGTAATATTCCTTGGAGTTACTAATGCTCTGAGCAGTGCTGCTGACCAATCGCTTAACCCCTTCAAGTCCTGTGTGCAGGAGAAACAATGACTCCTAATTCCATATTCCTGTTTCATGCAACACTGCAAGAAGTGAAGCGTGAAGTGTCAGCACACAGCGGTTTGTACGATCGTGAACAAAAAGAATTTTTTCAGCCCCTAAGCAAAGTACTTGTCTCCTGGGTCAACAGATCTTAGAATTTAGCAGATCAAATTAACCAGCAAATGCATGTTTTATCCCATTTTTAACACTAACAACATAAATGATGGATAAACACAAGTTTTTCAAAGATTAATTTAAATACAGATGTAATCACAGCAAACAGCAGAAGCTGAGCCAAGTGCACGTGGGGTCCCGCCTCCCTTCTTTAGCTACTGAGAGTCATTTCAAAGGTAAGGTCCCTAAAATCTGTGCCCAACAGCAAATATTGTAAATCTCTCCTCCTTTTTCCTTTCCCTTGCATCGTTTGTAGTCCTCTGTGGCTCAGAAACTCAACTCACAAGTCCTGCACATGGACAGGATCAGGTGTGTGCCTGTGCAGGTGGATCAATGCATGATTGACTTCTCAGAAAGGAAAGAAACAAAATCAATGAAGAGCAACAGAATCTACCCTGAGCTAAGTTTTTCCTAAGTCAAACTTGCAAGTTTAGCCCATATTTTCTAGCAAAGTTCACGTCAGTAATTTTTACCAACTATGCAACTGATGCTCTCATTTTTTCTTATCTGATGAGAATAAGACAGTCTTTTCTCCATGCATACATTGATTTTTTTTGAACTAAAATCTCAATTTTATTTTCCTCAGGTAAATATCTGCTGGATTAATATTCCAAGAAGAATAGCTTATAGTAGCAAGCATAAGTATCTCTGGAATTATAATATCTAACGAAGCAATGACATAATTTCCTAAAGTTGATTTTCATAATTTGCAGAAAGCCTGGGGTTGCCCAGTCTCATAAAGCATCCAACCAATACAGGGACTGTAAAAAAATAAATATCCTCTCAAAGAAAAGCCCTCTGGATTATGAAGCTGTACAAATTGTGTGACCTGTACAAGACCGAGCATGCTTCTATCCCCAAAAAGGCAACTAAATAATTACAGGGCTAAGAAGCACCACTTGATTTGGTTTGGATGATCTCTTGGCAGAATCCACAAGTTGAATTAGGATGACAACAGAAGACAGTTCACTTGTTAACATCATAAACTAAAGCAATTCAAAGCCTAGCTGGAATCTCAGCTGTGAATGCCAGCATACAAAATCCATCTGCCTTACAGGACTGCATGAGTGTAGCATACACATCTTTGCTGTATTATCGGCAAAAATTAAAGGAAAAGCAAACTCAAGAGGATGCTGCCACAGGAAATCTCATCTATGTTCAGGCTGGTAAAGCAAGTAAACACATTCACAGGGCTGGTATGAATTAGGAACGCTTTCGTTCCTCAGTGCAACTTCAGGAAAAAAGCAGAAACGGAGTCCTCCTCTGTTCCAAACCCCAATATTTCAAGTTCTCCGGCAGCACGAGATTAGATAATGAACAAAAACCAAAAGATGACGAAACGAAGCCAGATAAATAATAAGTACCTACAAATATAAGCACACAGCAAGCAAAATAATGAAAAGTTAGCTAGATTTACCGTTTTAATTATCCAAGTGGGCGGTTTGTTTGGGTTTGGTTTTTTGAGGGGGGGAAAACGTCGGGAGCTGTTTTCACGAGGATTCGTCCATACGCATCAGCACCGCGGCAAGCGCCGGTCCCGGAGCGCGGAGAGCGAAGCGCTTCCCTCCGCAGCCGGCGCTGCCCCCGCCAAAAATGAAACGGGAGAAGGCGGGCAGGGGCGGGGAAGCGGCAGCCGGCGGGGAAAGCTCCGGCGCCGCCCCGAGCGCTCCCTGCCCGGCGCTGCGGCCGCGGCGGCTCCGCGCTCCCCGCAACCTGCGCACCTCGCGGGAGCCGCGGGGCGGGGCGGGCGCTGCCGGGGGCGAGCCGGGAGGATTATCCGGGAGGATTATCCGGGAGGATGCCCGGCAGGATGCCCGGCGCCCGCGGCTCCCGGGATGCGCGCACCTGCAGCCCCGGTGCGATGCTGACCGCGGACCCTGCGCTTGTGCCGCCCCCGCCGTTCCAGGGCTGGGAGGGGCCGCGCGAGTCCTCCGGGGTGGGGGTGGCCCTGCTGTATCCTAAATCGGGTGGCAAGGCTGCTGCCTGGAGCGGGGGGGGAAGGGGAAGGTCTGTTTCAAGCACGCGACTTGTGTGGGATTCGGGATCTTCACGAGTGCGTGCTGTGGGTGAGGCTGCAAACCTCCTCCGGAGTGTTACGACCGGGCTGCGAGGAAGGAGGCCAGGGTGCCTGTAAAGTGGTGCAGAGGTGGACAAGCGTGTGCTCAGTTCTCCTGCAGAGAAAGAGCGCAGCTGTCAGAGTGCTATACCTGGAGCAGCAGAACCTGAAGTGAGGGGTGCCTTGCCGCGGGGCTCAGACGTGCCCGGCAGCTGTGACCTGCTGTCCCTGGGCTGAGCCCCTGCTCTTCAGCACCCACCAATACTCGCACACCTTCTCGGTGCCTTCTCCCTCCCTCTTCTCAGCTCTCAGCACCGGGACTCAGACTCAACACCTCTGTGGTTGTCTCCAGCCCGTCATCTGAGAAGGCTGAGTGCCACACAGACAACCCGTTTGCAGGCAGTGCTTTGAGCTCCTCTCCGCATGCTCTTTGCAGTTCCTTTCCATGGTGCACATTTTACCTTGGTGCCACCTAATCCAGGGTGCTACTCAGTGCCCTTTCCTTTAGCTCATGACGTTTGTTGTTTGCTTGGTCCTCTATGTATACGAGTTTTTGTTTTTGAAGCAAACCCAAAATGTGTTTTGGGGAAACCAGGCCGTACATCCCATTGCAAATATTTATTCCACAAAAGCTTAAATGAGTTGAAAGTACTGGAAGGTAATTTCTAATGTTGTTTATTAAGAAAAGCAAAGCCTTTAAAGGTAGAATACCTGCGTCACACAGCCACATTGGAGCTTCATCAGTCTAATTAGATGCAGTTTCCCTGGGTCATTTGGTGCCTGCCAGGTACTGAAGTGGCTGCTTAGGACTTGTCTTCTCCAGGCTTTTTAATTTCCAGTTTTATATGAGCTGAACTCTGTTTTTCCTTTTGCAGATTTTGGCACTAGTGAATACCATCTCCTCCTTCAGCTACATGCATCACCTGCTGTTGTTTGAATTAATACCACAAGTGACCTTAGAAATGGCAGAAATAATAGCAAAACAGTCCTGCTCTGTCCATTGCTCCTGACCAGTTATAGTCAACTGTTTATGATTAATCTGTTTGCACTGTAGTCTGCGACTGGTGTTAGATTGATGCCATTACACTCAGCCCAGCAGGAATGTGAAAGTGCCTCTCTAGAACTGACAATTTAGTATATTATTTTTCTGCTGTGTCTGTAAACCTTTAAAAAATATTTTCTCCTAGGGAAAACTGTTTAAGTGACATTGATAGTGGCAGAAACTCTCTAGTAATTCCCAAAACAGTGTGCAAGGGCACTGGATGTCAGTGAGAGCAAGCAGTCTCTCCATCTCCTTCAAATATCTCCTTAGGACTGCTTGCTTCCTGTGGTGTTTGCTAAGAGTTTGCTCGTTGCTATTTTGTGTGCTGTTTTTGGTTTCAAACTGTGGCTCATCCTCAGATTGTGCCCTGCTCAGTGTAGTGACATCTTGTTCAGCTGCTGTGCCTCACAGAAATAGATTTGATGGTACCAAGGGGCTTTTCTGTTTCTGTTTTGATCATATTAGGTAGCAATTTAAAGCTTATTTTTCTGAGCCATTTTGTTGTCGTTGTCTTTTACACAGGAATGGTCATGCTGGGGCAAGCAGAAATTCTTTCTGAGGCAGTTGTTTTCTCTCTAGGGAGGGCTGGCAGCAGGTACTCAGGAAAAGAGTACAAGAGCTGTGCAAATACAGGGAGATCCTTGTCCTGGAGCACCCTCTCATCTGGCTGAAGCTTAGGCAATGCAGATTTGAAACACTGCCTGTGTCCTCGTATTTACCCACCTTGAGGGATTTTTTTTTTTTTTTTAAGAGTGTCTACAGGTGGTTTTTGAACACATTTATGCTTTTGGTATCCACTCCAAGGCCAGCATGGCATTCTACAGCACACGTAGCCATTGGGCTTATGGAAAAGTATTTCTTGATTGTTTTAAACTTCTGTTTCGCAAAATTGTATGTCAAACTGAAAGTCAAGCAATGGTGGGAAAGTTTTACTTAGCTTAAGTGATATTTGCCTTAGTTTAGATAAAGTTATTTAATCTCCTACATTAAATTAAAAAAAAAAAAAAGAACAGAAATAGGTCAATGAACTGGAAACAGCTGCATGCAGGGTTTATTTGAGAAAGAATGCTCACGCTTCTTATGTACTTAAATCTCAAGTTTTTTGAGACAGTCTTTTTGCCCTGAGTTGGCATGACACCTGCTGCATTAAAGTCTTGATCCTGGACTCAGGCTCCAAGACATGGTGACACTAAAATGTTAATAGTGGATTGTTTGAATGGTAAATAAAAATAAAATTAAAAAACGATATATATGGTTGTTGGTCTCTGGTGTGTAAAGCTGGTGTTGGGGAAGAGCAGGGTAGGGAACCCTCAGTTTAGCACGCTGGTTGAAATTCCAGTATCCAGCTGTGAAGTCCAGGTTCCTTTCCTTTTTCTCAGACACTGCCTTACCTGAGTATGGAGTGAAAGAAGGACTGGAGCTTGTTTGTAAGCCACCATCATTTGTAAACTCTCCTCCCTTCTTGACATTGTAGACTTGATACATCTGAAACGTTTGGGGGTTTCTCTCACGTTTAAATCCCTCTTGTGCAAAGAATCAGGTGGATAATTTGTATGTACTATGTGGCAAGCCTTTGCAGGCTCTTTTCCTTTATGGAATGTTTCTTTCCAGGAATGTTAAGAAGCTTTAGTTATTTCCTGCTTCTTCATCCTTTCCCATTCACTAATGCAAATCAGGCTGCTGAAGTTTGCTGACAGACACCTTTCCTCTCTGCTGGGTTGTAACTGCAGGTCTGCAGGTTAATCAGATTGGGATGCTGGAGTATTTTCCCTCATATTCTTCCTTCCTTACCTCTGTTGTGTTATCCCACTGCTGCATGTCAGCAGTGACAGAGGGACAAAGGAAAGTTTCAGTGAGGTTTTTACAGCTTGTGACACCACTATGCCCTCCATCAGATCCCCCCTGGATGCATTTGCTTTCTGAGGGGTGGAGAAGAGGCCCTGAACATGTTTGTGTGGATATAACCAAAGACACCAAACAGAAGATAAAAGAGCTTGAACTGATGTAAGGAATTAATGTGGCAGATACTGCTGTCAGAAAAATTTCCTCCCACTGGGTTTATGAAAGGTAAGGATAAAAGTTGCTGTTTAGTCTCTGGGGCCACACTTGGTTTGTGCAAGAAGGTCCTCCTTGGCAGTGGCATTTATTAGGGCAGTAACTCAGCATTGCAGGAGGTGCACATGCCTTTTTGATTTTCACTGCTGTGCTCTTAGAAGAGATCTAGCTAACTATTCCCCCCTGCTTTTAAATCCCTCTACTCTTTTGCTTTCGTTTCTGAGCATGTCTGTGTGTTGTAGATATCCTGACTAGCTCATGTGGGGTGAAGGGAGACTGAATGAGCGTGACACAGAGATTTGGGGCAGCCTCAGCCCAAGGACAAAACCCCCTCAGAGCAGTGAGACGGGTCTCAGTGGACAGGAAAGATGAGGAGGAGCTGGCTGAACAGTGTTTGGCAGCAGAGCCATCTTTAGGGGCTGTTGCTGAGTGCCAGGATGACCTAGAGACTGATCCCACACAGTTCTCACCTTTTTTACTTTACCATAAATACCTATATATAAACTATGCCATGCAGATGCCAGGTTAGCTTCAGTTAGGTGACAGGGGTTATGATGTTATTATTTACATTATGATGTCTAGAGAGGTGAGAGTTGACTCTGCCTTGCACAGCCATCGCAGTAATGTGCTGTGTTGTGCCCTTAATGAGGGTCAGAGGAGCAGGTCAGGGAGGCAGGGACAGGCCATCTGCAGTTTGCAATACCAGGTGCTCGGCATCTCTCAGAATCAGACCATTTGTTTGCATCCTTTAATTAAAACACTTTAGTTCACTTAAAGGCTGATTATTAAGCAAAGATTGCTGCTTAGGAAAACAGATGATAATTTTTGCTCAGTGAAATGTCTGTATCTCACTGCTATCTGTCTAAAGAGGGAAAAATGTGAAGATGTTTGTTCCCTGTAAATGATATTTACACTCCACGCATTCAAACCTGCTCTCAGCACAGAGGGCAAGACCCTCAGCTCAAGGGTGCCCTTCAGAATATTTAGCAGGGGATATGGGGCCGGGCGTGGTGTGTTACTCTCCCTGAAAGAAAATTGGAGAAGCTCAGGCTGCCTCTCGGGGAAAAAGGAAATACCACAACTGCTATGTCAGAGGGTGGGAACGGAGATGCTCAGCACTTGTCAACAGCATAAAAAAACTGGAATTTCAGAAAGGGTGAATGTTCCCTCACAATGGACAGGAAAAGCAGAATGCAATGGGAAATCACTCAGAAGAAAAGCACAGGTCTTTATGTTCCCAGAAAAGTTCATTAGAGTTTTCAGAATGTGGAAACCCAATATGACACACAGCTGAGAGGGAGGACAAGGATGCTTATATCCTAATTTATTATGTCAGCAAGAATTTTATTATCCCTTTCTTAGATTTAGTAACTTCCATTCCAGTTGTCCACTGGGACTTTGGTGGCTTTATTCATGCCAGCATATACCAGAGTGTATATTCATGTACCGCAGAAGCTGCCAAAATCCTTGTGCTTTCCTCCTTCCTTCAAGAGTGAGCATGTCCTCCATATCTCATGTATTTCTAAAGTTCAGATTCTATGAAATACAATTATTTATCTGAAGTAATAACTGCTTAAGAGGTAGGTGGATATGACAGCCCCAAGTAGACATGGTGGTGTTGAGTCAAAGGTTGGACTCGATAACCCTGGAGGTTTTTTCCAACCTTAATGATTCTATGATTTTCTGAAATCTATTTTGAATTATAACAAAGAACATAGAAAAACTTTACATGAGAGCAACTAGAAATCTTGATCATTTTCACTGCTCAATTACTGGGTAACTACATTTAACAGATGACTTATTTAGACAGATTGTTGTCTCTGGGAACGCATGTTTTTATTCTTCTGAAAATTGTATTTTCCACTTGGCTGGGTGCTGCTGTTCTGTCAGCTGCTGTGATCACGTTTGCACACACGCACACACACACACAAACACACAGAGCCTGCTAGCAGGGCAACATCCAACTGGAAAAGGAGGAGTTTGGCTAGCAAAAGGGAAAATTGCTAATTACAGAGCAAAATGATGTGCAATATCCTGATAGCTATAGGTAATAGTGCCCTTACAGCACACCATTAAACCCATCAAAATTTTATAATTTGGTAAACTGTGCCCCATAACACATTCTGATGTTACAACACTCCTTCCCTTTGGATAGTTTAGAAGCATTTTGTTCAGACTCCTGTCTAGAAAATCACAAGCTCCATTCCCTCCAATGAGCTACCAGAATCATTTTGATAAGAAGCCCTCTGGTCTCTGCCCAAGGGTCCTGACCAGTTACTGGGCTGATTTTTTCTGATTTACTGAAGATTTACTGAAGTCTGTGAGTCTCAGTTGCTTTCACTGAGAATGAGAGTCTTTGTCATATTCAAGATAGTTTTAAAACTAATAAGAACTTGCTGAAGGGAATAACTGCCTCCACCTGATGTAAAAAAAGCAGGTCTAACAATGCAAATGTTAAGAGCACTTAGATCTGTTTTCTTCAGTAAAGAAAAAGTCATCTATATCAGTCATCAGGAATGACAAAGGAGGTTCCTACATAACCTTATTCAAAATGAACTTACGATCTGTGCTGGAGAAGCATCAGAAAAAGACAGCCAAACAGTAATAAAGGAAGTCTTCCAAGGTGGTTAAATGGTGTGCATGAATTTATCTCAGTGCTGTCAAGTCTAGCGTCCCTTACTCTAAGCTTTTTTTACACTTTTCATGGACATTTGTCATGATTTTGGCTGAATGAGACTAACGTGACCTTTTGCACAGCCAGATCAGTATTTGCCACTGTTTGCTTCAACCAAGTTCTGACTGCCACAAAGACTGCAGGACTTCTTATTTTAAAAAAAATTCTTCTCCCCTTCCCTTACCCTTCTGAATTGAGTGTATTGGGTTTGCATGACCACGTTTTGGTGGTGGGGGTTTGCAGGGGTGGCTTCTGTGAGAAGCTGCCAGAAGCTGCGCCTGTGTCCAACAGAACCAGTGCCAGGTGGCTTCGAGATGGACCACTGCTGGCCAAGGCCAAACCCCTCAGGGATGGTGGAAGAGCCTCTGGGGAGGAGGAGGAGGAGGAGGAAAACCTGCACAACAACCTGTGGTTGGAGAGAGGGGTGAGAAGGGAAGAAACAGTTCTGCAGACAGCCGGGTGAGTGGAGAAACAGGGGCAGGAGGTGCTCCAGGTGCCGGAGCTGAGATTCCCCTACAGATCACGGGGATGCAGAGATCCACCTGCAGCCCCTGGAGGCTCAGAGGGATTCCATGGAGCATCCCCCAGTGGAGCAGGTGGATGCCTGAACTAAGGCTGTGACCCCATGGGAAGCCCAGCCTGGAGTGGGCCCCATGGAGAGAGGAGCCCAGGCTGGAGCAGGTTTGCTGGCAGAACTTGTGCGTCCATGGGGGTTCCACATGGGAGCAGCTCCTGAGCAGCTGCAGCCCGGAAGAACTGGTTGAAGTTTGTGGGGAATGTGTCCCGTGGGAGGGACCCCGCACTGGGGCAGGGGAAGGGTGTAAGGAGCCCTCCCCGAGGAGGAAGGAGCAGCAGAGACAAGGTGTGAGGAGCTGAGCACAGCCCCCACTCTCTCTCCCCCTGTGCTGCTGGTGGGGAGGAGGGAGAGAAAATTGGGAGTGAAGTTGAGCCTGAGAAAAAGGACTTGGGTGGGTAATAAAGCCATTTCCCCAAGTCAAGTCTGTTTTGCTGGTGAGTGACCTCTCCCTATTCTTAAATTGACCTTTCAGCCTTTTGATATATTTTCTCTCTGTTTTCCAGCTGAGAAGGGGAATGATAGACCAGCTTCTGTGGGCACCTGGTGTCAGCCCATCACATACAGAAAGTTATTAAAAAACTTCCAACCCAGCTTGGCACAAAACAGCTTCTACTTCTTCTCTTAAAGAAGTCCTCGTGTCTGGTTCTGATTGACTAAAATATAAATAGCTCACACAAGAGAGAAAACATTTAATATAAGTTAAAATTATTAGATTTGCTCAGATATCTCTGAGTTTTTTTGTTTTCTGTTGCTTTGATTAATATTGTGAAAATTGCATTGGAAAATAAATAGCCTAGGGACATATTTATTGCAAAAGTTTTGAATTTTCCATTATTAAACAGCTTGACTGTGTTGCTCTTAGCCTGAGCTCAGGTGAGGAAATGGAAGAATAGATGAGACAAATATTCTAATGACTTCTAAATAAATGCATCTTTCCATGACAGTGTTTGCTTTTAAAGATCCCACTCTCTGAAATAGCTTCTTGCATCATTAGTGAATAGTGTATAGCTGGCTGATTGTTCATCTTCTTTTGTGCAAAAGCTTGGTGTATTTGCTTTGAGTACAGACTCTGGAATGAATGTACTTGAGATTTTAAAAGTCTCTGTGTTCTAAAAAGCAGCTTTGTCACCAAGCTACATCTCTGGAAATGTGTAAGATCTCTTTTTTTTTGCCCAGTTTCTTGTCTTGTAAAAATGTAAATCATATTTTAGCCACCCTGCCTTCCCATTTATCTGTATGTTTTCCTCTGTCCCTGAAAAATACTACTTTGAAGTTCAGATGAATTTCAAACTGTAAAAAGTCCTGCTGGAAGAATGTAGGTAAAGTTTCGTGGTGTTATCTTTTATATAAATCACTAGATTATGCCTTTATTTTTCAAGAGATATTTAAATGTAGCTTTATAAATGACAGTGAGATTGTCATGGGGAAGTACTAGTGGAGAGCATGTTTTCTAAAAAAAAAAACAAAAAAACCCCCAAACAAACAGATTTATATTCATCAGCTGTATGCTGGATGAGGCCCCCAAGATCTGAGGCTGATAAAGTTCATTGTCCTTCACTACATCCAGCCTTCCAATTATCTAAAATGGAGGGAAAACTTCTAGGGATAGTTGCCTTTCACCAAAGACAAGAGGACTGAGGAAGTTACTGAGAGTTGTGCTTTTAACATGAAAAACTTCAGCTAATTGTTCCATTGTTTCCCAACCACCTCTGTTAAGTTTTCTGCCTGGCATTACTCATCCCTGTGCCTCCCCTCTTTTTTTTTCTTTTTTTTTTTTTTCCCTGAGAGATGCTAGGATCTCTCTGTCACCATGGAGCTTTGAACATTTTTCTTTCATACATTTCCTGGGAGCATCCATTTGCTACATATATTTTATATCCCTCCATTTGGTTTTTTCTGTCTCTTCTACCTTGCAAACCCTTGCATGCCTCCAAAGATACTAGATCTTATCCTGCTCCCTCATTGAGAAAGATGCCTTCTGAGCATGTTCTTTCCTCTAATTCCTGTGTTGTGCCTGCTTTTTTGCTTTTTCAGTCTTTAATCTTCTCCTTCACCTCTAACAAAACCTTTGGTCTTAACATTTAGTAGGGGCAATCTTTCAAAATCCTTTTCATACCCTTAGGCTAGGTCTTGCTTCTTACTCCTATTTTGTCTTAGAATAGCCTAGAATCTTTATGAGGAACAGTAAAATATCATTAGGACATCTGTCATATCCATAATCTTGAGATTTATTTGATATAGGAGTGACCAGTGTCTCATTAGTTCCTTCCTGACATCATCTGTGTGGAGCTCAGCTACTGCTTTCCTTGAACTTTAATCCTTCTTGTTTTGCATTACTTTCATGAAACTGTCTTTGTAAGGAACAGAGGAAGTCTTATGTGAAAACCAAGATTCTTCCTAAGTGTATTTCCTGAACTTTATGCACACACACACACACATATATATTTATATATATAACGAACATGGGAACATCATTCACCAATCTCTTGGAAGGTGATTATGAGGGAAAGCACTTGAAGTTAATAATAAAACACATTGAAAACTATAAAAACATTACTTTGAGTTCATAAATGTAACTCGATCTGCTTTGCAGACTAGGTGGAGCTTGAGGCTGGGATCCAGCTGACTTGGTTATCAGATCCAGGTGGGAAATAGGTGATAAAGCAACAGAAACAAGGGGGTGGGTTTATTTGTTTGGTGGAGGTGTGAGGGCGTCTGAACCGCTTTGAGCTTGCCTGGGCTGCGTGGCCTCTCTGCATTAGCAGTAGAGAATATCCTGAAAAATAACACCTTAGTGGCAATTCTAGTTCTTCTGGGCAAGCTTGTTCTGGTGCTTTGCAACCAAAAGTTCAGTTATTGAAAGAGAAGAAGATGGGAGTTTGGTGTTGGCAGCTGAAGTGGCAGCATTCAGGCCATGGGAAGAGGATCGGGCCTGGTGCGTGCCGGAGGAAAGGCGAGCGCTGCTGACTTCAGTGTCTCTCATCTGCCTCGGTGAAGGCAAGGTAAGGAGTTTTATGGCTGATACGTTTTCATTTTGTTCAGGTTATGTGCAGATGGATGCAGCACCTGGTTCCCATATCTGCAGGGCATCACCTGCAGGGATGGGCTCCAGCCTCACCCAGAGCTGCCTCGGGGGCCTGTTGGGTGAACAGTCTGGGCTTTGTTGGTCGTCTCCGTGTCACTGTTGCCTGGCTCTTGAGGTTGTTTTAAGAAGCAAAGCTTTGATGTACGTTGTGACTCTTGTAGCTAAAGGGGGGGAAGCATCTGATGTGGGGGATCTGGCCCTGTTGGGAAGACCCTGCTGTGGGTGGGTGCTGTGGCCTTGGATGGGAATGTTTGTGCTAATAACTGAGGAGTCCTATTCTTCTGCAAAGTTTAAGCTCCAGCTGAGCGTGCTTTTGAGAACATAAAATTATATTTTGCCATTAACCTTGAAATAAACGTTTGGAATTAAGGCAGTTAAATGCTTTGATGCTCTGAAAAGACTCGTGTCTCTTTTAACTCTTAGTGTATGCCTTTTTGTTCTCTCGTTATAATGTACTAACATTAGCCTGCATCAGATCCCGTGGACAAGAACGAAATACGAATAGATTGGACTTTATGAAATTTTTTAAAAAATGAAATAGTGAAATAATTTGTGAAGGGCCTTGGTGTAGTGCAATAGAGGTTGGGCAAGAGTACCTGGTTCCTTTTCTGTGTAGCTGTTTGTAATTAATGACAGCTTACAGAAAGGCTTTGAATGCTGCTGGAAATGCAAACCCCGCAGCACTAGCCTTTTTCCACACTTATTTTCCTAAGCAAAACTGTCCCTTTGTGATAACTCTTTCTAGTATAAGCTTGAAAAGAAACAAAGGACTAATCAGAGTGGCACCTGTGTTATTACTGAGAGATTATGCCTGAGAGGATGCTGTACTCTAATGAAATATTTTTTAGTATCCTTCTGACTCTTCCTGCACTCCCACTGTTTAAAGCTGACTTTCCTTTATGCTTTCTTGGAGAACTTGTATATACTGACCTTTAGAATGTGCTGTTTATTGATGATGGTCTAACATGTATTTAAGAACATTTTTTTTGCTGAATGCTAAGCTGAAATGCTAGAAGTTTTGCAGAAAAGACCACAAGACATGTTGTGCATTAATTAGTTGATGTAAAACTCACCCAGTAGAAAACTCTTGGATGTCTACTTTCTATCTAAAAATGTACCTGTGATCTCTGGACAATGAAAGTCATTGTTTGCTGAGGGTATTTGTAGGGATATGCAAAATATCTTCAGGATTTGTTACTTTGACTTGACAAATTCATATAGCAAATTTGAGCACCTATTTGTAATATTTTCTCAGGCCCTAATAACTTTGTCTAAAAACTTTCGTAGTTTGGATGAAAAAAAATCATGCCTTATGGTGGCTCTGTCTTAGGTAACTTTCTTCACAGTAGCTGGTATGGGGCTGTGTTTAGGGTTTGTGTTGATAATGCAGGGATATTTTCCTTACTGCTGAGCAGAGCTTGCACAAAGCCAAGGCTTTTTTTTGCCTCTCACCCCACCCCAGCATCGGGAGGGCTGGGGGGCACGAGGAGATGGGAGGGGACACAGCCAGGACAGGTGACCCCAACTGATCCCAGGGATATCCCAGACCAGACAGTGCCATGCTGGGCAGATAAAACTGGTGGAAGGGAGAACATTCCGAGTTATGGCCTCTGTTTGCCCAAGTCACCCTTGGGTGACAGAGCCCTGCTCTCCTGGGAATGGCTGAACACCTGCCTGCCCACAGAAAGTGGTGAGTGAATTCCTTGATTTCCTTTGCTTACATCCATGGCCTTTTCTTTCCCTATTAAACTGTCTTTATCTGAACCCATGGTTTTTCTCACTTTTAGCCTTCTGATTCTCTCCCCTGTCCTGCTGTGGGGGAGTGTGTGAGCAGCTGTGTGGGGCTGAGCTCATGAAACCACGATGCCCTGAAATACAATTAGAAACAAAGATTGGTTGGGACAGAAGCCTGTGATCGCTTTAAGCAGAGGCCATAAAAGAATGTCCAGACAATGTCCATACTTGTTTACAAGGTTATTGCTATCGTGCTGCTGTTCTATAAACCCCTTTTCTTGAAAGGTGAGAACTGAAGAACACAGTGTTCTCTTCTGTCTAGATTTAAGTGAGTCACCTGGTTGATGCCTTTACAACAATGATATAACTCCCTGATAATGGTTTGTAGTTTTTTTTTTTTTTTACTTCTCCTTGACTCACTTAGAATGAAAACTGCTCTGCAGGAATAAAACATGCAAGAATGGTGGCAGAAATTCTAATCTTCAGGAGTGGCTTAGTTTCAGAATAGCTGTAGGTAAATGGAATGCTGCATGCAATTAATATACTTAAAATTCAATATCTATTTCTGATGCACTAGAGAGTGCTGGGGTTTCTTTACCAAAGCTTGCTCTGAAGTCTGGAAATAGAAAAGCAACTTTTTCAATACAATGTAAGCCTGAACGTACTAACTGTACCTCTATGAAACTTTGGCAATGACTTGTTTTTATAACCCAGTAAAATAGAGTGCATTTTTTTTCAATTTGTTCTGCTTGCATTGTTGCAAAGTACTCCCACTTTTTAGCCCCTCAAGAGTGACAAACAATTTCTTGTAAATGGTTTTCACTGAAAGAATGGTTAGATATGTTACACCACTTTAAGCACCTGTCTAAGGATATGCACTGCTAATAGCTTTTTTCTAACAAAACTTAATCAATAAACATTAACTGGGGAATTGGAGAATGCAGGTTATTTGTTTTATTGTGTATCACTAAATAACATTTTTTTTGAGCTCGGTCAGCCTACCTTCTGAATTTCAATTTCTGCCGAGCCTGATTTATTATTGTTTTTCTTCCTCAGAGTAGTTAATATCAACATCTGGGTGGATTTTTCAACTGTACCAATATAGCACATGTTAACTTTTATCAGAACTTGGTCAAATATATGCAAATGTCTTATTTGTATGCAGCAGAATTTGCACACTCAGTTTTGTGAATGTAAAACCCAAATGATGCTATTAGAATTTTGCTCAAGGCTGCAACGCTACAAAAGAAACCTGGGAGATTTAGGGTTTGGCCAATTTTTTTTTCCTCTAATATCTGTAAGTCTTGACGTAGCATGTCTACATCCACATCCCTGTGTGCAATATTCAATATACTGTTACACTATGCCTTCACACCAACGTCTATCTGTATATAAACTGGTCAATGATTCTGGTGTTCTGCTTCAAAAGCCAGCACTATTGTTCCTCCAAGCTCAGGCCAAGGTGGGAGTTAGGAACTGCACGGGGAGTGTTTTGGGATTGATGTGCTGTCAGAAACTGCAGGGAAAATGTGAAGGCTGTTTTGTGGCTGCCCTGGGCTCTTTGGGGGAGCCCCTCTGTGGGGCTGCAGTGCCTGACTCTGCACAGCTCCTCCCTCCACACCACCTCTTGTGTTCAGGAATTTTGCCTCATCCTGGTCAATTCCTGAAGTGTTTCTTACACTAGTCTCTGAAATATTTATAACTTCTGTCAGGAGATATTTTGCAATTTCCCCCCCCCTCCCCCTCTGAAAAATGTGCCCCAGTCAGGACCCCAGAATCCTCCACAGTTGGTGGGGATCTTACTGGGCTTTGGTGGAAAAGCAGCCTAGCTCTACAGAGGGGCTCTTCTTCTCTGCTGGGACTGCTGCAATAGCCAGAGACCACTCACTGAATATTAATACCTACATGAGGATCAATTACCCCAACTTTCCTTTTCCTATGGGAAAGTTGGAAATAATTTCCTTCCTGAGGAGGTGCCACACAACCCCCAAGGATTTGTTCTGGTGGAGGAATTCATTGTGTGGTGTGACCTAGAGTAAACGTGAAATGATCAGGGGAACTTGCCTGATATGCAGAGGAAAGGAATTTTGCTTCAGAAAAGCCTAAAGATGAGGTGATGCTGATGGTTTGGGTAGGGAGTTATGGTTTATACAGCTGATCTTTAGGGTGAAGTTCTCTTGGTGTTGTTGCATAGAGTAATAACCAGTAACTGAATACAACATGTGGGTGGTTTTTTTTTATTTTCCTCCAAGATACGTATAATTTTACTTTGAGTTCAGTGACTTTGTTAATTACCTGCAAGTCTGAAGTTGCTTTCAGGCAAGGTCAATAAAGCACAAGGCGTAATGCAACTTTTGAACAATAGTAACAGTAGTTTTGAAGCACTATGGAAGTCTCTTGATGCTGCAAACTTTTTTTTTAAATTACAGCAGAAACATAATTTTTCCATATGGTTGCTATCTTATTAACAATTTGAAATGCTTAGTAGCTAACACTGTAAATTGAAGCTGGTGTCTGGCTTGAAAAATAGATGTATAACAAAAATGAAGCAAGTTTATACGAAATGTGGGACTTAAGCTCACAGGTTGGAGACATCTCTTCCTTTCATACAGCTCATCCCTTGTGTTGCTACTATTATTACCTTTCATCTCACGGACCTGTGTGATACTGGACACGCCTTAAAATTATCTAAATGGTCTTTAAGAAACATGCAACAATTACGTGGCCGTAACTTGAGTAGTAAATAGCCATAACTGCAAGATTCAGGTTATGTTTCCATTTGTAACATCTGAAATGATGTTTTGGGAATTAATTCTTAACTTCTGATTTTTGGACTTGAAAGCGTTTTCAAGAAACAGCAAAAAAAGAAAATCCTTTAAACCACGTTGACAACTGCTACATGTAGTATTTCTATTTTCTAATTGGTAGTCTGAATTGAAATTATTAGTTGCTTTTCTTTTTTTAAGTAAGAGTAAGACATTAATAAGCAAGGAATGTTCTAGTTTTGCAGATAACATGTTTAATGCAGTTATTAATCACAGAAATAGGAGGAACCATCACCTTAGATCACAAGTATCCTTCCTACAGTAGAATAAATGAGACAAGCAAAACAAATCTTTGGATTACAGGTTAAAAAGAATTTCTCTTCAGAAAGAAACACCTTAGTGAAATTCCAGGCTAATTCCTGAGTAAACAGCAGTTTGCGATATTTGAAGGGCAGAATTATTAGCAGAAGCTTTCCACAGTGAAGGAACAAGCTGTTCTGGAAGCTGGAATGCTTGGGTCCGCCCAGGAGTCCGGATAGGATCAGGGAAGATGGGTTATCAACCTGATGCTGCATTTCTCTGTTCAATTAAATATGTACACCATGAGCAATTCTTCAGATGTGGTGGTGGTTTGTTTTTGTTCTTGTTGTTGTTTTTTCTGTCTTCACTTTTGTTTGGGAAGTTTGGTTTTAATAATAATGATGTTCCTTGCACGGTGTGTGTGTATGTGTGCACAGTTGGGTTTTACAGCGTGAGATACAAAGCCCGGGTTTGGCTGGCACTGTGATGCAGGAGCAGTTAAACCGGAGACAAGATTACTTTTATTTTAGTGGCTGAGCGCTTTAAGAGCTTGTGGATCGAGCAAAAGGCAGTAAGGAGGAGTGTGCCATTTTTCCTGGGGTGTTAATTGAGCTGTGTTTCCTGGGACAAAAGCCTCAGTGAATCTCAAGCTGTGGTTTAGCAGGTTGCCAGCTGCTGTAGCACAGCCCTGAGGAGAGGGATTAGAGGATGCTTCGGATAAGGCAGGGCAAGGGCGATGCCTTGAGAAAGACTCTGAGTGGGAAAGATTCCCTTGCTTTAGTGTTCTCCTGGCACAAACAAGATGTTGTTCTTCAACTGTCATTGAAGAGAGTTTACTCCCCACCACTCCCCCCCACACCCT
>WEKY01021944.1:389473-418354 GCA_013390045.1 Picathartes gymnocephalus
ATATGCTTGCATGTGAGAGCTCATAGTATTTGAGCAATAAAATGTTGGTTTATTCTTTGCTCCTTAACGGTGTGTGTATGGTTCTTCTGGAACTGTGTGGTCCTGGAATATCGGGGATGGCATTGGCAGAAGCGGCACGTGACTAAAATACAAGAGTCAGCCTTTCCTGCAACCAAAATCCTCTCTGGTAACTGCATACCCCCCCTTTAACTTGTGAACAATTCTGCTTGCTGAATAAGCACTTCTGCTTTCTCCCTCGCCTCTCTCTGAATTACACGCGGCTGTAATTCGATACTCACCTGGGGAAAGGGAGTAAACGTTGGGATATTTCTTCTTTTGTGTAATAACCACAAAATACAGCTTGCAGTGCACTCCATATCTGTCTGCTTTTGGAGGAGGGAAAACTTGCTTCTTCAGGGAGACAGATGCCATTTAGTATACAGGATGTTTGTGATAAAGTACAGAAATACTGCATTCCAGGGGAATTCGACTTTTTTTCTATTTTAGAATATGGATATTCCTAGCACAAACAGCTCTGCTTACAATATGAGAACAGAAATGATAGCAAGAATTAAGAATTTAACTCTCTTGACTTTAATCAAAGAAGTCCATTGAATAAAAAGAATCAGAGCTGTAGGGGGAAAAGGGAAAACTGCAGGACGGTGACCTGGAGAGTTAAGAGGGAATAATTTGCACTATAAGCTGTTAACAGTAGTGTTGCTGTGTGAGTACCATAGAGGTTGATTTCAAGAAAACAGATTTTTCTGCTATGAATGGGAACTGTTTGTAGATTTTTTTTTTTTGGCTATTTGTGTATCCAAATTTAATTAGTGACAATGAAATGCATCTTAGCTTCCAGCTGATATCTGCAGCATCCATTTACAGCAAATAGTTGTCACTCCTGTTCTTCACTCAGTATCATTATTTTTCAGTAAAATAATCTCTGCACTCAGATTCACAGCACCATAGGTGAGGATATCACAGGGATATCTCACCATTGTGCACTTTCTGTCTGTTTTATTATTGAAAAGATGTCATATTTGGGTTAGCAGTGAAAGGAAAACAATTGCAAATGTATGAAGGAGCAAAAGGAGATTGGGAGGCTCGTTGTAGTTGAGGACAGATTTTTCATTTTAATTATATTTTATGGTGTGCTCCTGAATATGCATCAACAGGTTGTAAATAATCCAAAGAGAGGATTTGCACAGGCTCTGAAATGCTCTCAGTATCCCAGTCCAATTTCAAGCTGTGACAAATAAGCATAAATACTGCAGGCAGGGTTTTGCTCATCTCTCTAGCATTCAATCACTTATAAAACAGACTTAAAAGAAACAATGCTGTGAAACCTGGTTTAAACGACCACTGGGGAGAATGACAGAAAGTGGGAAATATCTTTTTAATGGATATTTTAAAATTCTCTGGAATGCTTTGTGGAGAACACTTTTTTTTGATATAAGGGTGACTTGCATAATACTAAATGTACGGAAAATATGAGTTAGGGAAATAATGGCTCAGTTGTCCACCCACTAAAAAAACTTTGTAACCAGCAGTAGTTTCACAGTGACCCCTTTCTCTTACTAAGGTCTGCTGGCTGTTTGAGGATGTTTCAAAATAGTGGTGACTGTGAATTTGCAACGGAAGTTTCTCTTAGATGCCAGTTCAGACAGAACTTAATTAGGAAATAAAATTATGTTGGGTCCTGGATAAAATTTCTGGTCATAATTGGGAATGGAGAACCACCTGCAATAGGAAATATTGGTCCCTTTTGTGGTAAGGCTTTGTCAGGGGTAAGTTAGGATTGAGCACAAATATTCTGACTGCATTGGGGATTTGACTGTGGTTTCTGTGTAAGCAGTGGAAAAGCTCTGGCTACTCCTCAGGATGGACAGGTATTTGTTTTAATGTTTTCTGCAGGGTTTCATCATATGGGATTGCTGAAGTGATACTTGTACATCTCTTTTAAAGACCCCCAAATCAGCTGAGGCCTCTACCAGTAGTAGAAGGCAGAGGGTCTTCCATAGTCAGGCAACTCAGGAAGCCTTGGAAACTGAAGTACTTTCAGATTCACATTCCAAATGAAAAAAAAATGCTTATTAAACAAATTGATTGATACTTTTAGATACAGAGTGTAAATACACTAATGCACATACAATGCCTGAACACTTTACATTATGGTTTTGAAAGCTGCAATGCCAGAATGACACAGAAGATTGGTGAGCATCCTTCTTTCTAATGACGATATTGATCAGCCTTGTGCTTTGAACCTTCAGTTCCTACTTTGGGATAATTAATTACTGGTCAGTCACTGTGCACCTGAAGCCTTCTGTTTCTGGAGACACCAGGTTTTTCCTATGGTCTGTAGTGGAGGGAGCACTGCCCACTGTGGTGGGAGTGTTTATGCCTTTTTACAAGGGACTGAGGTGATGGAGTGACAGCCACCTTCCCCAGTGCCCTGTAAGGAAACAGGGAATGAGGAGAGGGGGAGCAGTGCCAGGGCCAAGGCAATAAATTCTTAAAGTGAGAGTACACTATAAATGGATTTATAAATGGAGTTTTAAACAAGTCCATGTGCTAGCAGACAGAACACTTAACCATAAAAACATAATCATACAAACCTTTTTCATCATCAAGTGGCGGAATTCACCATGTTGATTTTGCTGCTGAACTCCATCGCGAGATGATGTAGCAACCACCTAATTCTTCATTTGCACGTTCCTGACCACCTCCAGGGTACCAGCCTGGTTCTGCAGTGTCCATAGAAACCTGGATGGACCAGAGCAGGCTTTCACTTTGTTTCCCATAGAGTAGGCTCCCCACGCAGGAGTGAGCTTCCTAAATTCCTTGCAATGTATGAATGTGCACGAACACACACTCAGCTGTCAATTTAATAAGAAGCTGGTATTTTAGTTACGAAAAACCTGATTTGTCCAGCATCTTGGATGTCTAGATGGGAAATCTGTCATGCCGGAAAATATCTGCTTCTACGCCAGGAATTAAATCACACTGCCTTCATAAAATCACAGCAGAGAGAGGTTTGATGAAGTGCAGTCCATTTTTCAAGGCAAGGCATGGTCACTTGGCTACAGTCAGTGTCTGAAAGAGCAGCTGCTGCTGCTTCGTGTGTCAGCTGTGAGGTGGGCTGGCACCACTAATTCTGTAACCAAATAAATGCAGATATTTGCAAGAGCCTTTGTTTTTCTCCTTGGAATATGCAAAGGTCACACAACTTTTTGAGGGTTGACTTCAGGCCATGTTTCTTACTGCTTTAAGGACAAAATTTCAATCTTTTCAGGCAGTGCCCATACTGAAGACAGGAAAAATCCTGGCATGAAAAACTTAATTCTTGTTGTGTTATGAAATGCTGATGTTTGTGCTGGGATTCAAGAAGTGCTGGCATGTCTTTCCACTGTATAACATCCCTTTCAACCACAGCGTGTTTGTTTTCCTGTGGATAGAAACAGGTTTTTAGGAGGACAAATGGAGATGTATTTCACAGAAAATGTGAAGCTCAGGCAAACTTAGAAATCTAACTTTGTAAACTCATGGAAATATAGGTAGAAGGATAAGCAGCTGTGTAACATGGAGAAAGATGGGAATTAATTGTGCTTGAAGGTGTTGATTGAGAAATAAAACAAGCCAGAGCAGTTTAAGGTCAACTAACAACTCTTTGCTTCGTCTTTTTTTTCCCCTTTATTCTTCACTGAAGAATTATTTCTTTCTGACCTGGAATCTTGAGCTCTCAGCTTCCTCAAAGGTCAGACTGTGACTTAAGCTGTTGAACGGTATGGTTCGTATTTATTTCTTGTGCTGATATGAAATCAGGCTGTTACTCCTTATGAGAAAGGTTGAACAACAATGTGGTAAATGCTAGATTAGATCAGTATTTTGAAACTGTCATTTATAGCAGGAGGCTGCTGTGAAACCACAGGGTAACCCCAGATTTGTTATGTTTGTTGTAATTCTAATTTAGTTACAGGATTTATAGTTGGTGGAGTCTTACATTGCTTTACGCCACACGTTATACCACACTGAGCCTTACTGTAAAAATCAAACAGATGTTTTCAAATATATGGGTGATTAGGTTTGCTCAACATTTTGCTGTTCATCAATTTTTATGCACAATATAATAGCTTTAATGGATTTTAGGTTGGATTACAATGGCAGAGGTATTCTTGGTGCAAATTGAAAAGCATGCCTATAGAACACTAATGCTGCTGCATGGATATAGCACATGCTGAAATATCAGTCATGAATAAGAGAAGCTGGACCTTTAGAAATTTATTATTCTTTTCTTGATACTGCAAGATCCTAACCATGGGAATTTCAATGATTTCACTTTATGGAGATAACTTACTGAAAGTAGACTTTCAACTGCAATATAAATACAGAAATTATTTGCCTTCTGATTTAACAGGGTCTTTTTGGAATGTTTTTTAAAGCATTTCTTTCCAGTGGCCCCGTGTGTTCGTAGGACATGGTGACACTGACAAGTCCTCTCTGGTGAGAACATTGTAATTGCTCTTTGATGTTGGTAGAGCTGATTTTATGATGCTTGGTGACTGCTGCATAATTTGCATGAATAAAAATGTTCTTTCCAGCTCTATGTACAAGTGCAGGGAGTTGCAGCCTTGGCCCTCGGCAAAAATCATCACTGAGTCACTGTGGAGATGCAGATGCCTGTTTTGTCTTTGCTCTAAAGGAATTTAGATTTTGAGGACTTGTATGGATGTGCACACGAGCACACAACTTTATTTGCGTTGTATCTTTTCTTCTTAGAGAAGTTTGTCACCTGTTTCTGGTACTCAGTGGTGTAGGTTCACTGGTAAAGTTCATTTTATGTAACTGAAATACTTTAGTCCTCTTTCACTAATGGTAACACATTCTACCACTTAAGTTTAACAAAAATGAAAATAAATAATTCTCCATTTATTATTTATAACAATGTGACCTTATATAAATTTTAAATGTAGCCATATAGTGGGGAAGACCTCATTACCACTGGTATTTTTCCACTGCAAGTGACACATCCATCCAGGTCTTATCAGAGTCATATCTACAAAGCCGTATCTAGTGCTGCTGTTCTTGGCTGTGTTGAAGACCTTTTCCCATCGTTCTTAATGCAATGAATTCTTTGTCAGCAAACCTGCTGCTGAGTTCTCCATTCCTATACACAGAAGGATAAAGTAGTGGCAGAGCTTCCCGTGCTATGTTAGTAAATGGGAATTCAGGTCTGGTTCATACCCTGAACTGGCTGTCCTAGCTCCGATTTAAAGGATTTCTCTACTTAGGAAAAGGTTGCTCCATGAGCAGAATTGAGCTGGGCACAACAGTTACAAAAGATTTTGGTTTAACCCTACAATAAGCAATAACTTGTATGGGTACCTTGTGTACAAAGTTACTCCTGCAAAAGTTCAAAGTGTTGAATATTCTTGTTTAGTTTGCTTTCTTATACCAGTTCTTTTCTCCTTCTCGTCCCCCAAATCCCCTTATTTGTTAGTTTTCCCTTTTACTCTCGGATGCTCCAATGAAAATGAACAGCCCGTTCTTATAAGACTGATGAGACAGAGACAGATTTGCAATCACAGTAATGAAAAGATGACACAATTTATTATGAGTGTTAGTATAATTACTAGGAGATGTGATTTATTACAGAAAGTTAACTAGATACCAAGGCTGTTGGCGTAAAGTCTGCTCTTCATGAGAAGGACCAAAATGCAAACTTGTAGCGAGGTAGGAGTGGTTTCCCGTTTTGACTTGGCGTTTGCTAAAAAATGGTTGGGTTTCTATCTAATCCAGCTCTGGAACTAACAAAAGCCAACTTTTTTGAGAATGAAGGAATTTTAGTAATGCTATAGAACAAGAGAAAATTATGCCCAACTTTTCGTCTTTATATATATAAACCTTCATAAAGGGTTTTAAAATTGCTGCACTCACACCTTTGTAATTTTTCATGTTTGGCATGCACTAGGCAGGGCTGCAATGGTATCTGTACAAAACACTTCTGCCTCACTAAAAAACATAAGGCATTCTTCTACTTTAGTTTATTACTGCAACACTCCAGTTATAAATTATCCAAATTCTGCACTTTGTGAGAATTTGGCTCTTTTTGTATGGAGAGGAACAATTTTATTTTTTTCTTATGAGAGATCTTGCCAAGAGCTTGTGCTCTTTCAGTATTTGCCAAATATTTTCAGTCTCACCTTGATGTATTGAGTTCTGAGATGGTCAAATAAGCTCAGCCTGTAAGTAATTAGTGAGGCCACCTTTACCTTGCTGTTTTCCATCTGTTGGTTGCTCTCCAAGAGTCACTTTCATGATATTCACAGACTCTGACATGTTTAATTTGCTTTGTGAATTATGTGTGACAAGAAATATCTTGTTCGCTGCTCAGGGAAGAGCTTGTGCTGTTAACTGTGGTGCTCGTCAGCTGCGTGTGGTGTTAACTTCAGCCACAGTTACCCTTAGAAATGTGTGTAGGATTGAAATAGGAAAACAAAATAGAAAAAGATGAATCAGGGAAAAAATATGCCTGAATAATGACATGGTTTTGAAGAAGCTTTCACAAGACAGAAAGCAAGGTGAAATGGTACGTTGTTTTGGTGTGTTCAGTCATTAAGTTTTACACCTGAAAGCCCCTATCTGATGCCTGTGCTGATAAATTATGAGCAAAGTACCCCATTAATCCTGGATGCAGTGAAGAAACCTTTGGAGCATTGGTATAGGAGGCATACATTCATCTCATGACAGATCATCATGTGTCTTTAAATCTCTTTTGTGGGCTTTTTTTGTCTCTAAAATAGATGAGAGTCCTACAGTTCCTGCCCCTACCTGTTCTGGGGCTTTTAAAGTGTCTGAAATTCTGATTTGGGTGATGCTAATGTGAATGGATAGGTAGTAAAATGTGTCAGAGTGATGTTTGAACCTAATGGTCTCTTTCCGATCTGGTATGGCTTGTATGGATATGAACCTAAGGGGGTTTGGATGGAAACCATTTATCTTTTCAAATTGTTTATTTTTTTTGCTAGTTCTCTTTGTCACCACTGTGTGCTCACCCTCCCTGTGAATAATGGTAAACACCACTTTGTCATGTTGGAGTGTTGGTCTAAATTCTCTATAACAGGAATACACTGATCTTTTCCAGGGTAACCACACCCCCTTTTTCTTGTGAGATGTACAGATATTTGTTCAATGTTTTCAGTTTAATATCAAAGAAATTCATAAAAATCCCTTTCTGAGAGAGTTAAAAAGATTGTGTTGGTTTAGGGTATTAAGTTTTTTGTTGCTAGTGGTTAATCACATTCCAAGAATAGAAATAATAGCTATTTTTCATTTCCAAAATATATATATGAACACTTAATAACAACATGAATTATAAGATGGAAGATCAATTTATACCGTTGTTATATTCTGATCACTGGAAGATCTGAAAGAATCATGGGTAACATGGAGAGGGGATGGAGTTGATGAGTAAACTGTTTGGAGTTGGAGAACCGGAAATTTCCATTTGAAGTAGACGGTTTAAAGCCTTTTCTCTTAAATGAGAAGCTGTATCATTGAAATGAAATTGGTGTGTTTGGATACTGGTTGCAAAAATAACTTGAACTTGGTGGCCTTTTCTTCACAAATGTGTTTTAGGGTTGCAGTTTTCTTTTTGAGAAGGAATAGTGTTTTAAATGTTTTTAGGGAGCCGTTGCAATTGGCATTTCTTTTCCTTAAGCTCTTAAGGAAATGAATGCTGCTGTGTAGGTATTATATGTGCTACTCAGTACTGTCAAAAGGTTTGGATGGTAGAGATGTAGCTTTGGACTGGAAGTGACTGCCAGTTTTTGAGCTAGTTAGCAATAAAATAATGAGCAAAATGTTTCCTCCAGTGAATTTTACTTCAACAGGGTTGCCTGGTGTGGCGATTTTTCCAAGATAAGTTGCTACATGCCTGAAACAAAAAGTGCTTTACTTGTTGTCAGTTTATTGTGCCATTTTGAACCTTTTTTTTAACTTGTAGGAGTCTTCTAGTGCAGTGTTCATTGGCTTTCTTGTATGTAAATTAATTCAGTTCCATCTCTGTGAAGAAAGAATTTTTTTCACTTTCTCTCCAATTAACAATATGGAAATTTTTCTAGTTACTGTTTATCAAAATAATGAAAAATAATTAAACTTCCTTTTTTAACATTGCATTCTGCATGCAATATTTTGCTTGAATCTGTCATGTTTTCCTACTTCTGTTACAGCACATGCCTCAATTTGTACCTTTCAATCTCAAGTTGTCAAATTAATTAGTTTGATCACACTGTATGTCATCAGACTAATAATGCACATCCTTGTCTATATCTGGATTCTTCTGAAGAGAGTGGGAGTTGAGCAATCAATATCTGTGGAAATAGTTTCATATTTTACATCAGGGAAGATATTTTACTTGGAGAACTTATGCTAATGGTTTGGAAAAATGTGAAGGTTGAACTGATGGGTAAAGGATCCAAGAGATGATATGCTCATGCCAACATCTGCAATCTGGAAAACGGTCTGAAAATACCATTTGCTGAATTTGTAGAAGTCTCATTTGGGGAGCGATTAAGCCTTTCCACTTACATATTTCTTTGGCACTGTTTTCTAGATTCACTTGTAAAACAAAAGAGCAGAGTCTGGTGGAATGTCTCCAGTACCGGTTTCCTCTGCTGAGAAAGGGTGAGGCTGTGGGGTTCCTGAGCACACCTGGCTTTCAAACACTCCTGGCAAGGTTGAGAGCTCCAGACCTGGATGCGGGTGGGTGTTCTTGCTGAGTGATGTGGGATAGAAACTCCAGGTAGAGGATGTGTTGTCCAGTGTCTCGCTGAAACCTGTGTTTGAACAGAGAAAATGGTATCAAAACAGAGCAGGTTCTGCTTCAGTCCTTGCTGCTGGTGACTGAGTGGACTGACAGACTTCTTCCTGATGGGGGAAGAGGTTTGCTCTTGCATCTCAAGATGCTCTTACCTCTCTTCCCTGAGTATGTGGGAGCCTTCAGCAAAGTGCTCATTGCTCCTGTGTGGATCTTCAGAGATGTCCTGGCAAGCCTTGCAGTCAGACTGGAAAGAGAATGAAAAAGCTTGTGAGAAAAGGAAAATCAGTGGGCTGTGAGCAAAAGGAAAGGTACTGAAAAACAGGTTTTGAAAGTCTATTTTGGTGAGACAGCAACATTTTAACTGTGTCTAACTGGTTATACACTTGATTTTGGGGCCCAGGTTTGTGTAGGTGCCCTTTTTCTTAAAGAAATCTGTATAACTTTACTGAATCCTTAGGATTCTACTACAGTCACTGAGCAGGATCCTCATGAAGAATCCCAATGGTTTTTTGGAAGTAAACGTGGGAGAGTGTCAAGTTGCTTTGTCCCACTGCTGGTATCAAGGCGTGGGAGAGGTGATTGTATCCCAAGATATCCAACTGAACAAGCAATAGCTACTTGCACTAGCAAACAGAGTTGTTTGCTAGTGCAAGTAGCTATTGCTTGTTCAGTTTCTTTTGCACAGCTCGCAAGCACAGGGAACATTACAAAAGAAGCTGTTGCTAAGCATGAAAAACTTGCACTGTATTTCAGATATTCGAAGCTGCTGCGAGACTTAAAGGATGAGAAGAGGTAGTTGTGGCTCATCGACAGCAATGATACATAACAAGTGTCTATTGTAATTCAAGAGAACAAGTATCCATTTGGGAACAGCTGGCACACATTTGTGAACTATCAATTTATCAGGAGGGATATGGAACTGAACAGACACTTACATGCCCCTTGCTCCTATTTCTAATGATGTGCTCTCTGCATGGGCTCGTCATCCCTTCAGGAAAGGGGAAAAACAAAATCTGAAGATGGTACTGGCCAGAAATTCTGTGTGATCACAGAAATGTGGTGTTAGCTGCTGCAAGCTGTTGCTCTGACGCAAATGTTGATAGAGGAGATGGTATCATCTTCCCTTTTGCTTAACCAGCCATAAGAACTGTTTTGCAGAAGAGAAGGATGAATGTTTTTAATATTTTAGTCACTTCCAAATCATCCACGAACGCTCTCTGTATGCAGTGTCACGGGCATGTTTCCTGTAGGATGATTTTGGTAACTGCATCTTTGGTGACCAACTCAGCCATGCCTGTAGAGTAGACCATGGCTTCCTAGGGCAGGCTCTACCCAGTGCGATCCACTGGCTTGTGGTAGCCTACTCCTGGCCGTAACATATCTTACATCCTGACCTGCTGCTCCTGTTAGCTGTGTCTACCAGCATGGGAGGTAGAGTGGCAATTCTGCCAGTATGGACAATCCGGCCTGATGGAGTTTTAAGCTCTGGTCAGCCCCAGCTGCTGGAAGAGCATTAGTCTAAACTTCCTTGGTGCTAATAAAGTGCAGATGGCTGGTCATCTTCTATAAAAAATCATTCACACTTGTCCCAAGAGAAGTGAGATGGGAAATTCCTGTGGGTGTGAGACCTGTCTTCCCTCAGTGAATGTGAGGGACTCTCTGGCCAGGTCCATCCCTACAGAACTGGCTTAGGGATTGTATTGGGACTCTGCCTGGCTTACCTTGCCTGGTGGTTGGTTTGCATGGGACTTCTGTGTTGATTTTATGTTTGCAACTCTAAAGCCAGAGGCTTATGTGGCACATGTCAGGCTCTTCTCCTCTTTGACACTGGCCTTAGTGGCTGCTGTGTGTGAATGGGGGAGGAGATTTATCAGAGTAGCAGAGTTGAAAACACTTCAAAGTACATCTTGTTCCTAGTAAGACTTAGATTTCTAGGAGAAAAGAGAGTTAATGGTATTTTAGTTGATCAAGGAGGAGATGATCGTTTTCATATCTTAACACCTTAATCTTAACACTGTTTTATCATAGTTTTCACATCTTAACACCATCCTTCCCACACTACAACTTGGGGATTTGCTATTCCTGTAAATAAATCTATGATTAATATGATTAAGCTTTGTACCCTGCCCAAAAGTCAAAACCAGCCCTTTGCTGGAGGAAATAGTTCTCAGAAAGCCGATGTGCTCTGGAAGACAGCTCACTGAGGGGAGGCAAAGCCTCAGCACAGCTTGTGGAGAATTTATGTTCAGAGAGCAGGTGAAGAAACAGTTTTTTTTTTTTTTTTTTTTTGAGTCAGCAGAGTACAGGCTGAGAAGCACACTGCCTTAGGCAGAAAGGCTCAAATTGCCAGCAGGAGTGTGTGCTGTACACCACGAGAAGCTGTGTGTGCAGGAGCGGGGTTTAGCAGCGGACCCGAGCGGCCCTTGGAGCTGTTTCGCTCTCCCCACAGGCACAGAGTTTGTATCCTCAGGCTGTCTGCTTAAATCTTGCCTCCAACCAGAAGTGAACTCCTGTGGCAATCCCATGAACTGGGGGATATTTTTTCTTACTGAGTATTTTGGATGTAATCAGGTCTTAACTGGAAAGACGTGTTCCAAATGCTTCTGCTGAAGGACGGCATGTAGGAGTTGGACCAAACCCCAGCACCGTGGTAGCTCAGGGGAGCTGTGTATGCTCTCTGTTCCTGTTCTTCAAAGGCTGGGTTGTGCTGTAATTAAATGTACTGTAAAACACAGCTTGGGAGCTCATGTGGGGTTCAGCTCAAAGCTAGAAGATGGCTTATTTGAGGAGCCTGTGCAGGAAGGGGAGTGAATGAAATAACCAATCCCAGTTCTAATTGTCAGCCATGTGTATTGAAGGAGTTGGCTTTGACTTGCTCTTTATTGAATTATGTTTCCTGTTAGTGGCCTACGCTTTTTTTCCCTCCCCATATACTTTTTATTTTTATTTTACTTTGCTGCCCCTTGAATCCACAATTTCTTGATGTTAGGAAGTGTTTGAGGAAATAGTAAAGTAAGAAAGCTTTCATAATGTAGGGCAACTGCTGGAAAAACAGCAATCTTGATTTATGATGGCTTTATGAACCCCAACTGTTGTGCTTTTTAAGAAAATAAGAAGTTTTGGTCTTTGAAGATGAAACAGGGCTTCCAGATTCTGGTCTATCTGCACAAGGAAAACCTTATCGGTGGGTTCATCTGCTGTTTTGAGCATGCATCACTTTTAGTAACTGTTGCCCTTGTGTATGTTGCCATGGACAAATGCTGTATTGTCACTTGTGAGATCTTTTCTGAGGTGTGGCAATGTATTGCTAGGCCTATGTATAATCTTAGGCTATAACAGTCATTACAGAAAGACACAGCTACAAATAAGGCTTTCTGACTTCTTTTTTTTTCTCACCTGTATAACTGGTGATGAGGCCATTACATAAAGATTTCTCCTGGAATGAACCTCTAGTCATCAAAGGTACTGCAGACTGCTTGGAAGGCTTGCTTTTAAGCTGTGCATTTGGAAAGATTGCAAGGATTAATATAACTGAACTTGAAAATAATGACACATCAGTGCTGTTGGGATAAGTTATTTTAAAAGTCTGAATCTGTCTGTGAGGCTTACATGTTCATTTATTTTTTCATTAGCATAACAGACTAAATATCAGTCTTCCCATGATAGCTATGTTTTGTAGTGCTTTGTCAGACAGTTAATTTAAAGCCAGTCATCTTTTGATCCCTATTTGATGGATGCATAAGGAACTGGAGAACTGCAGGCATTTTGATTTGTGCTTTTGCAGCACTAGCAGTATTTTGAAATGTTGCTATTTTTTGCAATTTCTGAAGATGTATGTTTGTGAAATTTAGATAAATGTTAGATCATTATACAGAGAGGGGCTATTATAAAATATTTAATTCTAGGAAGTGTCTACACCTACATTTCACTGCATCATTGAGTCAAGTCCATTTTTAGTATCCCTGTATTAACCAATTCTTCTGCTCAGAAGGTTGTTCAGTTTCTTCTGCTTCTAAAAGAAGGTAAGAGAGCTTCCTCTGTCCTCTTCTCTGTGCTGCCTCCTCCCCATAATAATAATAGTAAAGGGATCTTGTCTGTAATACCTAATACACGGTATTAAGAAACACAAAACCTGCTGAAACTGATGGTGTGCAATATCTACCCTCAAGTTTGAAAAGCTTTTGTTTTAATTTAAAAAGGCATGAAGGGAATGGAACAATATCTTATAATCAGGTGTGATTTTGCTCACATTCTTATGTTGTATTTGCAGTTTCATTAGATGAAGTAAAGCAAGAAGGGACAGAGCTAGATTGTCTCATGTGATGGGGACTATGGAAGGAGAAATACCTTCTTTTTAAGGGTGCAATAAAGATGATAGAGCAGGAGTTGGAGTGATGCTGGTCAGAGAAATGATCTTTCAAGATAAAAAATAATTTAAGTTCTGCTATTTGAAGTAGTAAGACTGAGTCATATGAAGGTTTCTACATGTTTTCAGTGATTGAAGATAACCATGTAAGCTTGCTCTGCTTTTGAACTGAGAATAACAAAACAGTGGTACAGCAGCGTAATGATAAGATGGGTATAACAAAAAGATGAGGAGGAAAGGGAGAGGTGAACATGAAGCAATTAAAATTTTAGTTGATCCTTATAGTGAAAAGCTGTTACCACTGAAGTGGTGATTCTTCAGCTACCAGAGCACGCATGCTGTCATTTTTACTCTGCTACTGTGGATGTTATCATGCAGGAAAATATTTGACTCATCATGTCTTTGGGGAAGTTAATGATTTTGGCTCTAATAGGACTTGTTTCCAGAAACAAGGACTGTAATCCTTCAGTGTTGCTTGCAGTATTTCCAACTGGGTGAATAAGCACCCAGTAATTGATACAGTACTTACAGGTTAGTGCTGCCTGTTCTTGCAAAACAAGGCTTTGCTTTTATCAACGGGACCTGAGGGGAACAGGTGAAGCATTCCGGTTGAAGTGGATAATAATTTTGCTGGCTAAAATACTAAGACGACTTGTTCATTGCTTCTAGTGACCTTACAGTGTCTTCCTGACATCTGAGATGCTGATTCCTGAAAGCCATACAAATGGGTACGGAGTCACTTATTGCAACCCTGGAGTGTCTCTGTCCCTGAAATGGGTACTCTGAAAGGTGAAAGGACTTCCCAAAAGTGAATAACTACAAAATGAATCCAACAGTTGTCACTTGCCTATGCAACTCGCCACTGATGTATTTTTTAAAAAATCTGTTGAAGCTGACATTATAAATTCTGGTTTAGTTTAATCCAGCCTTCAAAAAAGAGCTGCATGCTCTGGTCATGCAGCAGATCTGGTAAGAGTGGCCCAGCTTGTAGTGTGGTGTATTAGTATGGCATTCTTTGAAAGGCAAGGGGAGAAGACACTTTGCCTAACCCAGGCTGTGTCAAAAATGAGGTGTCACATTCATGCACCAGTGTAATTTTGGTCCTTCCTATTCCTAGTGAAAGAGATTTGAATTTGGAGATGACCGTTCTGAGTGGGATATCTGTGATAGGATCAAATGGCCTGGGAAGGCTGGGAAGGCTGAGTTCACAGTAGGTTTGGATTTGTGTGCAATCATGGAAGTGATCCCGAGGAACATCCTGTGCTGTACGCGGGGTCAGTGATGCCACTGAACCATTGAAAACACAGATACAAAGCAGGTGAGGCCTAAAGTTTCCAGTTTATGAATAGACCAGATTCCATGCTGTAAACAATTTATTTTCATGTAAATGCTAGCTAATTGTCTTTAATATGGCCATGACTTGAGTCCTTGCTGGCTGGCTGTGAGGCATCTTGTGAGGTGTTTAGGAGACAATAAATTCACCAATGGCAACCTGAAACGACGGAGTAAGTTCAAGCTCTCAGCTCTGATACTCAAAGCAATAATAGGTAGTGGCTGCCTTGTCTGAATTTCTTTTGCTGCATCAATGCAAATCATTTAGCACCTTGATTTTGAGGGTTTGTGCATAAAAAGGTATTAATTGTGAGAACAGTCATTAGGTACAAACCCCAACTCACTTCAGAAATATGAAGTGCCATCAGGGAGAGTGTTCAAGTGGTGTTTATCTTTTACAAATGTTTAGAGCGGGTCAACAAACAATGCACCTGAAAGTTGATATTACTTTCTCATAATGCCTCTTATCACTGGTAATGGTTCAAATGACTTAATCTTTGAAACAGGCTTGCTTGCTATTGATTCTATTCTTCTCTTCTTCAGCCTGGAAAAGAGAGAAACCTCATCAGTCTGCAACTTCCTCATGAGGGGAAGAGGAGGGGCAGACCCTGATCTCTGTGGTGCCTAGTGACAGGACCCAAGGGAATGGCCTGAAGTTGTGTCAGGGGAGGTTTAGGCTGGATATTCAGAATGCTTTTGTGATGCAGTCTTAGTTCTAGTCTTAGAGATTTTAGAGTAGTCTTAGCTGTTAGCAATTCTTGGGTGACACAAGCCAGAGTTAAACATTATAATGTGGTTCAGTTTATTGTTTTCCTTCTAGTTTGACACCATTTCCAGAGCAACTGAGAGTGTAAGTGAGCTAATAAATGATTTCTAAGTGGTTTTACTTGGTCAAGCATAAAATGAAGACAAATGCTGATGTTAATGCATTGAACTGATCACTATCTCGTGTGGGTGAGTTATGGCTTAGTTTTGGCATGCGACAGCAAGAAGATATTCAACTAAATCTCTGCTAACAGTTCAATAAGCCAGGACTTTCCAAGGTAAACAGCTCACTCATTTACTTCAAGAGTTGTGCCCACAGTGCTGTTTCTTGTGCTTTCCCTGTAGCTATAGAGCTTAGTGCACTGTCAGGCAAAGCTGGAGGAGAGCTGTGTTCTGTAGGCAGATACAAACAGCTCTGATGTAGAAATCCATCTGAGAAGCAAGTGTCCAGTATTTTACCAGCTGATGCATGCTGGGTGCTCCCAAGATGAGGGAATATTTTCTGACCTAGCAAGCATGTTTAATTTTGTTTTATTGCTTCCCACAAGTTTGATTTGTTGTCATTCTCTCACTTTGTGCTGGAGTTTGTGTCTTTAGCTTGTGTGACCAGAGTGCTCAGACTGCAGCTCTCTCAAGGATCTGGATCTATGTGTGCTGCTGAGGATGTTTCTCTCACTCCAGCAGTTTTGTGTTGCTTCTCTCTCAGTATATGGTGTTTGTCATTGCATCAGTTCTGATGTTTCCTCACAGCTGGGTAATATTTCAGTCTATTATGTGGCTTTATGGTTTGTTTTTCTTTGTACTCTATAAATTCCCTTCCAAACTGAAGCTGTTTGGAGAGAGTGGGGAGTGTTTTAGGTGTCCCTGGTGCATTTTCAGAAATGCTCTTGGAAGGCTTATATCATGCAGAAAGAAGAATAGGTGGGTTTTCGGTGAAACAACTTCCTTGTAAAAGTGCAGACCCTGGGTTTCCCTCCTCATGGACATGTTTCTAAGCTACTTGTTGTCCTTGGAAAAAGGAAAAAGCACTGGCTGACACTGAAAATTAATGGCCAGGATGTCTTGGTGCACTGTGCTGCCAGGACTTGTGCAGCAGACACTTCTAAGTCTCTGTTCTTTCTGTGCTGTCTCATATAAATAAATATTCCTTAGGCCAATTCCCTTATAGATCTGGAGTGCTCATTGATCTCTCCCTGCTGATTTGAACTCTAATTTTTAGGAGCAAATGTAAATACCCAAGTGTCCAAGGCACCAGTTTTTATCATCATCTGGGATTTACACAGACAGACTCTCCCAGTTTTTCAGCTTTTCCTCTGGAATAAGAGTAGCTGTAGGAAAAACAACTGAATCTATCCTGCCTCCTTGCTTTTAACAAGCAACTGCATTTCAATGAAGCCCCAGGGAGAGATTCCTCAGCTACAGAACAGATGCTCTCTGTGTTCAGAATCTGGGGCTTTATTTCTTCCTTAGACATTTGATCTGGCTGCTTATCCTGAGGTGTCTGCTTGTTTCTTCTGTTACAGGACTTGATTCTTTGTTGAACTGAGAGAAAATGTCCTTCAGCACAAATATCAGTTTGAGATACTGTGGATGTAAAAAACTAGGTGGAAGTGTCAGTGTAGAGGCTAAACTGGATTAAGTGATGGCTGAAAATATGTGAAATTCTCTTCTTCATCTGAGTGATGGTTGTTGCCCTGGGTAATATTTGCAAAAACACTTCTCTTGATGTAGTCCAAAGAAATGAAGTAACCAGAAACTGTGTTTGTGGAGTTTTATTTATTTATTTTTCTTCATATATCTGCAACATAAAATAGCAGGAAGTGGAAGAGGAACCTCTTTTCTAGAACATAATCAACTGTATACAAAACAAATGAACGTTGGGTTGTATTCTTTCTCTGAAATACAAGTATTGGCGATGCTTTTGTAAGAAGGCTTGGGAACTGTTGGAGAAGGAAATCAATGCTCTATTTGACTGCATCTACCAGAAATGCCCATGTTTGTGGTAGTCTGGTGGAGTTTGCAGTGGTGTGGGGTGAATTCTGATCGTGGTGCTGCTTATAAAGAGTCTCTCTCAGAGCTGCCTGAGGATTTATTGGCCGTGGGTACACTGGGCAGGGTGATGGCCAGCTTCTTGCAAGGTAACTCCAGCCTTGCATCCTGTTCTTTCTAACGCAGCTGGGGAAGCCAGCTCTCTCTGCAGCACACGTGGAGTCCAAGTAAGGTTTTGCTTCAGTGAGGTCGTGGAATTACAAAAAGGCTTTCCTGTTCTTCCTGAAAGTTCTTGTTCTTAACTACTCTGAATCCTAGACTTCCCCCTCTCATGACAGTCATGTTCAAAGGGTACCTTGTAGTCTTTTCAGTATTAAGATGTTGAAAAAGCTTTTCAAACATTTTTATGGATCTTCCTATTTCTGAGGCATTTTAAACCGCAATTACTTTAAGAAATTGTCCTGGCTTTTTTCATTGCCTTTGGAGGATTTTTTTCCTTTTAGAAGAAGCTTTCTCCCCACGTTCCCCTCACCCTCCACCCTGTGTTTTGCAATGACCTTCAGTAGAGTTGGAAATATATTTGGCTTCTGCAGTCTCCTAGTTGTGCAACCAAGGCATACACAAAATGCCTCTAGAATAAAACTCCTTTCTATGTCTGCTTGTTTCCCACTGGCTGCTACTTCTGGTTGTTTCTTTTTTGGTAACCACAATATTTTACAGCTCCTCTACCTTTTGCCTTTTTTATATTCCTTTTCAAGCATTTTCATGCAAATGTTTAAATTACTGAGTCATCTTGTGGAAGTGTTTTCTTGCCTTAGTTCCCATTTTTCTTCTTGCAACACCCTCACTGTGTTGCTCTTTCACATAAATTCGTGCGGTTCTGTGCTCACACGGTGTTATTGCTAGATAGGTGAAACATGCTAGTATGAGAAATGAATTTTCTTGGAAAGATCCATATTGGATTTAGCCAGGTGGACTTCTCAGTGTTGTTTCTGATCACGCTGCCAAGTGGTGAAACATTGAGATTACTATAAAGAGCAACAAGTGCCCGATTATGGGGCACCTTCACTGGTGTTGAATGGCAGCCAGAGAGCTTCCAGTGGTGCAGACATCTACTGCCCACCTGTTTGTGCAGCTGGATGCCATTTGGAGATAAGCTAATGGATGGATTGGAAGTTATTTCTATGTAGAGCAGTTCTAGACAGACCCAAATCCAGAGATTGAGTCTGCAGTAGTAAATATCAGGAGAGGGACTTGGAGCTTTGTGGGAGGGGTATAAATATCCTTGGATCTGCATAAACGATGCCTTCTGCCCTCAAACTGAGCTGAGGAGCTTTGAATGCTTCAGGTTAAAGGTTGCATCTGCATATGCCTGGAGTGGTGTTAGCAGACTTGAGTCCTGCTGTTCAGTTCTGCTTTGTGCCTGCCTTCTGGTCACAATCCTCTGAAAAGTGCCAAAATATACCAAATATACCAGGGAAACTGATAGAGAACAGGTCCCAAAGGAAGGTGGTAAGCTGTGGGAGCAAAATTACTATTTCAGCCACATCACAGGAAATACCAGGTCCAATTTCAGACAGTGCATGTTCAAGTTAGGTTTCCTGAACCCTGAAGCATCCTGTTTGCTGCTTTATAGATGTGTGCCACACTAAGGAGCTTTGCAAGGACCTGGGTCAAACTGATCTTTGGTGTATGAAAGTTCATGTACAACAGGAGGAATAATGCCTGCTCTTTACATTCTTCTGTACTGGCTTCAGAGCTAACTGCAGTCCACAAATAACAAATGGTTTGCCGCCATAAAGAAACATAATTGCCAGCAGGTTGTGGAAAGCACAAGGGAAATAATGACAGTCACCCTCAGTGTGGTGTGCAGCCACCTGGAAACCAGTGTGTGCTTTCTTAGCCTGCTGCTGACAAGAGTGTGGAGATGGAGGTGGAAGAAGCAAAAATAATTAGTGGTATGGAAAGATTCTGCTAAGAGGAGGCGTGCAGAGTCTGGGAGCATTCTCCTGGAGACAAAATGACTAAAAGAACCGCTGAAGAAAGCTTCAAAATGGATTAAGTTGTGTATTGTTGGATTGCTGGGCAACAGGAGTATTAACACTCTTCTCTCCCTACCCTCTCGTGGCTGCGGAAAAACCCTTTCAGCTACATGGGCAGTCACTTCATGTTTATTCAAGAAGTGCTGCAGGCAGCCACCAGGATCTTGGGTAAGAGATGAGGATAGTTGTAGGGGAAACACGATCACAGAGTGCAGTGTGGAATTTGAACTGGCCACCTGAGAGTGCTCCTGCAGGCAGGAGAAGCAGCAGCGCCGTGTGCTGGGGCACTGTGGGTTGGCACAGCTCAAATGGCTCTGTGGAACGTCTGAGATGTACCTGGTGACTCTGGTTTTGTTGGTTAAACCCTACAGCCTCTGTGCTCTGCAGCTTCTCTGGAAGTGCCACCTGGCTGACAGCTGCCTCCTGCTTCCTGGGTCTTCTGACCTGGGGGGCGCACAGGGAGCTGCTCAAACCAGGCTGGAAGCTGCTTGCATTTTGTAACTACTTGAATTGCATGTTAAACAGGGGAAAAGTTCCTTATTTGGCTAATAATGCTATGATCAGGTGAGGCTTTCTGCAGAAAAATAGGCAGTTCTAAATTGCCTTTTAATAAAGTAATTTCCAATTTAGAGATGTGAGGGTAAGTGGTTTCAAAGCTGGTACCTGTGGGAGTTGCTGTTCGGCGTGATCAATGTCATTACAAGATGATGAAGGATGTTCCTACAGATGTGTGAGAAGTTATGGGAAATGTTAGCACCAAGGTACTTCAGGAATTGCTGACCTGGTTCATTGACTTTAGCTTGCCTTTTTTTTTTTTTTGTGAGTGACATAAGTGATTTTCAGCAGGTGTAATTTATTAGCTTCAAACAAAAAAGTCAATATTTTATAGAAGAGAAAAGCCTCCCAAAAGCCTTTGAATATTTCAATGGCAATTACAAGATTTGTTGTTGTTGTTTTGCTTTTATATTCTGTGTAGGTAAGAATCATGTTTGTTTACACAACTGTTGCAAAACAAAATGAGTTTTCCTTGTTTCTGATACTGTTTAACAAGATGGTAATGGCATTTGTCTTTGGGTTTCTATCAGCTTTGCTCCTGGTGTACAAAAGACTTAATCAGCCAAATTACTTAATAGCACATGAACATTTCTGTGGCATAACAACAGCCAAATGAAGTATCTAATTCTATTAAAACTTCTCTTCGTGTCCAGGCAAAAGAAGTCGCTTTTAATGTTTTGTTTCATGATTCATACCTGCTGAGGAAGCAGTGTTGTTTGCTGCTCTGATGTGCACATAATGTGCATCATATTGTGGACTTTGCTCTGGAGTACTGAGAAAATGAGATAAGAACACATTGTTTGGTGATAAACTTAACTACCCCCATATTAATAACAACTGTATTGTCAGAGCAGCTGTATAAATCCATTTGACCTGCTTCTACCCATAAAGCCACAATAACAGTCTGTAATGCTGGTACATAAACTTACTGACTTCTCATGAAGAGCTGCTGTTAACAAAATTCACTGCAGGCGTTTCTTTAGCATAAGCTGTATTTATACACTGCAGCTGAAAGCTGCTTTAAGACTGAACATCTGTTTACAATTGCTTGTGCTTTATTACTCTTTAGTGGAGAGCATTGTGAAAGATATTTCAGCACTGTCTGGCTTGCACCATCTTCATGAGGTTTGCTTTTGGAGGCTGAGAACAGCCTGACCCACTGACAACACGAGTTGGCTAAGAGGGGCTGGCTTTAGCCACAGGGCTGAGCTTGCTGATCAGTTCATCTGTTTGCCCTGAGAGAGGCTGGCTGACCATTAAATGGTAGTTTTAGAGTGGTGGAGGAGCCCTTCGAGGTAGGGGGGGTCCCTGGCTGTCATCTGTGGGGATGGACAGGGACTCTGGGCCATGGTAGACCCTGAGGAAAGGGCAGGGATTGTTGAGAGCCGTCCCTCAGAAGGTCTTCAGCCACAGTTGGAGAGCAGGGTTGAGCTTCCTGAGCACTGGTATTTATTCTTCTCAGCAAGAGTGATTGCCATGGCATGGCATAAGTCGGTTCTGGGGGCTGAGCCAGCTGTTCTGGGCAAGCACTCCTCTCCTGTTCTTTGCAGAGCTCCTGCTAGCAAGAGTGGTGTTTCTACCTCACACCCTCCTCCAGTGAAAACAGGATCACTATAAAACATGTGGCTTTTTAATCTCAAAATTTATAAAATCATTTTAACCTGCTCAAAAGCAGATTTACACTAGATTAGTAGGGTTGGATTTTTCTAAGTTATAGTTCAGCTGTATCAGAGGAGCATGGAAGGTATTTACTTATGTAATTTATTCCGTGAAATGGGTAAAGGGTAATATTACTCTCAGAGCTGATTCACACACCATGCATGTTCTGGCTCTACTGAGTTGAAGTAGTGTCATTATGTTGCCTGTAGTAGATGGTTCACAGAATTTTTTTAAATACATGGATGAGTTAGTAAAGTGCTCCAGTGCTTGACTGAGATGCCAAGACTCCTCATGGGAATGCAGATATCACCTAATATTTGTTTTCTTAGTTTAGCACCCCATCTCTCCCTCAATAAGCACAAAAAAATCTTCATTTATTTTTAAGCAGAAGGGTTGTCTCTGGTAAATATTTAATGTCTTGAGAAGAAAAGGCAACACCACAAACCCAAGGAAATGAAATCATACCTGACATGGTGTTTTCTTTGGATCAAGAGGAGAGGAGCTCCAGCTACAGAGATCTTTCTCCCTGGTATTGCTGAGTGGCAAGTGTTGCTGTTGTGTATGATGTGGCTCCTGCACATGTAATGTCACTGTTTGCTGTGCCACATGGATCTGCACTTGCCTGAGGTGACAAGATGTGGGCTGAGGTTGTTGGGGGGAGGTTAAGCTCAGCAGATCAAGGCTGAAAGTCAGAAAGGAGACACATGGGAATTTGTGCCTTGAAGGTTTTTGTAAGAGCCATTGCTGGTAGCAGCAGAGTGCCTGTGCCTTTAAGAACTGTGGAACATATTGCTCTTGCTGTGTGAATTCACTGTAGTATCAGTATAAAAAAGAACTTTAGAAAAAGCCATTCATCTGAAAGCACGATTTGACTCTTGAGAAGCATTGAAAACCCTTAAGTCCTCCTCAGAATAATGCAGGCAGAGGAGGTGCTTGAGTGGCACTGTGATGGTGCCCACTGAGCTGTGTGACTCCTGCCATGGGAAGCTGTGGAAACTGAAAGCTGAAGGAATTCATGGTGGTGAGGGAGACACTGTCAAGGATTATATGATGCAAAAAAACTAGTATCACTTTTCCAGAAGGTTTTTGTACCAAGAAGTATTTGCTCAGTAGAAAAATGGGCACAGCCATCCCCTGGCTTGGTGCTCTTCCCTAATCATTAGTAATGGCTAATAATGATGACTGGCAGTGAGGGCAGGGACCCCTTACACTTGATCTGATTTGGTGTGTAAATAAAAGCAAACTTAAAAGGTGCTATTTCACAATATCTTGTTTAGCTAAGCTGATGGCAGTCCACTCCCAAGATCTTTGGGTGACTGCTTCATGATTACAAAAAAATTGATATTGAGATCCCATCATTGCACTGATCTGTTGAGAGAAGCCCTGTTAACCATTTAACCTCTATGGAATTACCAGGCTGCTGGCTCTTCTGACTCACTGCTATACAAAAATTGAGTTTCATGTGTAAGTGCCAAGTACCTTTCAGAATACCAAGTACAAATTTAATACTCTTAGTATAAAGTGAGTATTTGTAATAAGTTTGTAACTAGTTCCTGTTGCTTCAATTACTTGACTTCCGCTGGCAGAATTGCAGGTTCTTAAGCCATTGCTTCAGCTTTTCCGGACTCCAGTGCCTGCAGTCTTGTTCTTTTTCTTTTTTTTCATGGCAGCAATAAAAGCATCTCTCATTTACCTGAACCAAGATGCATAACAAATCATTGTACCTAAAATACTGGTGGGCAAAATACTGATGAGACCCTTTGAATGCTTTCCTCCAAGCTCTCTATAAGAACCTGGGGTGTTGCAGGCCTGAATGACAGATGACTTTGTGTCAGGAGAGCTGCTTGGAGGTGGTGAATGCTGTATAATGTGGCAGTGCATATGAAGAGGGTTGTCTCCAGCAACGCTGTTGCATTTGGAATGACTCAGCACTGGGTCTGTGAGGCTTTGGTAAATGTCTTTGTACAACAGGAACAATGCAGAGTACTATTTTTCTTCTCCTTTTCTCATCTCTCACATTTCAGGACAGACTGTACTGTACTACTGCATTTCTACATGGCTGAGCTTGAATCTCTCCACTTCAAACACAAGACATGGTTTTCATCTGTATTGTGACAACCAGAACTGAGCAAGGCTCAATTAGGGGAGGCCAGACTGGATGTGTCTGTTAAGTGCTGGGTTTAGATAACTTAGGAAAAAAAAAAGAGCAGCAGTAGGAAAAGAAGGGAAGTGGAAAAAGGGGGAGAGCAGGGAAGAAGCAGTGTCCCACTGCTACCCCTCATGCCCAGGATCCTGTGCATCCTGCCTAACTTACCCTATAGCAGTGCCTTCTTCCCTGGTTTCACTTCCAATTCTAGCTCATCCCATTTCTGATCCATACTGTCCCCTCTTTCCCAACAAGCTGGGATCCTTCAGTCTTTGCCTGCCAGCTGAATTTTGATCCTGTTTTCTTGCTTGTCCCTTCCCCAGGTATTTATTTTGCCATTGCATTGCTTTCTCCTGCAGACATCTCCCCCATCATTCCCGTTCAGTCTTATTCCAGATCTGTATTTTTCTTCTCTTTTCCAAATGTCTTTGTCTAATCTTCTTCCTCACTGCCACTGTTTTTCTCTTGGATATAGGACTGAGTTTGTACCCGCTCCTAAACAAAGGTTGGCATGTTTGTGCATTGAGTTGTGCTTGAGGATGCTTGAAAGGATGGTCATGTAGCTATTTTGGAACCATCAGTTTCAGTATCTGACCTAGAAACTACCTCAGTCTGCCACAGCAAGTTGAATTTTACGTGCTTGGTGAGAGCTGGGCAAAGGGAAAAAAAATGCTGTTTTTCTCTTCTGATGCTTAAAAAGTTTTGATTTTCTTCTTGTGCTGCAGCATTTGAACAGACTGTTCGTTGAACTCTTCAGCATCCTGTCATCTTAATCCACCTGAAACATTGTTCAGTCCTTTGTCTTTGAGCATTTGCACTGACATCTAATTACTTTGCCCTGTGTTCTCCTGGTGTGATAGTGTAGGTTTTTAGAAGTGAGACTTCTTTACTAGGTAATGCATGTGACAGGGCAATTCAGGAGAGGGGAGAAGCTGTCAAAATTTGTAGTGTGATCCTAAAACTGTTTTTTGGGGTATGTAACCACTGGACTATGCTCACTCAGTCCCTCTGCTGAATGCCCAGATAAGAGTTGTGTTTATGACCCTGGTTTTTTCAGAAGGTCTTTACAAATCATCACTTTAGGAGCAGATGTGGGGAACCCCAAAGCTTTTCCTTTCTTTTTTTTTTTTTTTTTTCCTAAGTTCCAGAGTAAACTACTTCCCTTTTGCACAAAATGCCTTGTTTCAGGGTTCTGTGCTGGTTTTACATCATTATAAATCCTATAAGTGAAGTCAAAACTGTCAAATGGTGGTGGAAAAAGCTGCACCTTCAAGGTATTGAATATTCTGGAAATTGTGATTTAATCTTATTTTGTGGCACAGAATCTCTAATAAAACTGTATACAATGTAAAAAATACACATATAGAAGGGTTTCTATGTATTGGAAGTGCAGGTGAAAGGGTTTGTGAGCCTTCCTGCAATATCTTTATGACAGAAAAAAAGCAGGGAGATCTGACAAGTCCTCTTTAAAATTAACTTTTCAGCTGCTTGGAAATGTGCCTGGCACGGCTCCAAATAATTCTAGTTAGAGATATGACTCCCACCAGCAGAAGTGGAGCCTGCCCTGAGGGAAGGGAAGCCAATTGCAAAAGGTCCGGGACCATAAGAAAATGGAAACATTTTCCATGTCCAAAGGAAAAATAAGTTACTGACTTCCCTGTAACTTAGGGGACATGGACAGAGGGTGCATCAGTTTCTGCAGCACAAAGCCCAGGAAGTTCTCAGCCCAAGCTGTTTCTGCAGGTCACCCTGACCACGCACATGTAGTTGATGTATTTTCAGTCTCTCTTCCAAGCCCTTTGATATGTCATCCCTATCCCCAAGGGAATGTAAGCCTTGCAGGAATATCCCACAGTCTGATTATTCCTTATGGGAATGAAGTAAAAAATCAGGGAATAAAGTAGTTTCATATATTTCTCCATAGTGAATTTTACTTGCGATAATCACTGAATACTTTTTAATGTAACATCATTAACACTTTTATAAGGTGTCAAAAATCAATGAAAATTTAAAGAATCTTTTTCTAGCAACATGAAAGCATTGATATGTTCAAGCCCAATTTTTAGCTGCAGAAGATGAATCTTTCAGTTTTGTTTCATCATCCCCTTGAAAACAGATAAAAGTTTTCTGATTCAAGAAACTTCCTGGATTGGGTCCTTTGTATTAAATTTTTAATTTAAAAAATATGCTTACAGAAATTTGAGGTAATTTTTAGTCTGGTCTGTGCATAGGGAGTAGGTTCTTTTGTTAAGGATTATTGATTTCAGCCTGTAGAGTTTTGGTTAATTCTGGATGATTTCCTAGTAAAAGTTCTGATGTTTTCTTGGTTTAGGATGGAAATATTACAATCGGGATAAATAACTATGAATCTTTTATCTCCATAACTAAAGTTTGGCTTTTACCTGGCACGCTGGACTTTATAGCTATTAAAACAACTCAGAGTGAGTGCAGGGGTCAAAGGAGTGACCTGCATGGTGAACTGACATTCTGTGCCATCAAGTCAGCTGAACTTGGTCGTGTTTCAGGTTGAGAGACTTCATATGCATAAAACAATTTACCAGGGCAAGCTTTGTCCTTGGGCACAAAACTATTTTTCATTCTTATGCATTTTCCTTTTACATTATAGCACATCTCCTGCCTCCGTATTGAGCCTTTGAGTATTTTTATCAGCAAATGGATAGAAATGTATAGATGCTGGGTTCAACCAATGACTTGGATTTGACTCTAAAAAAATACCCTTAATGTAACTTTGCTCAGAAAATGCATCGGTGTAGGCTGTTGCATTACCCAAGGTGTCACAGACTAGAGGGAGTGTAATGATGGGAGCAGATATATATTCTGACCTGAAACTGTCCTGGCTGTCATATTTTCTAGGAACATAGGGCATGGGATCACTAAAGAAAGACGAGAAGGTCTGCATTTATCTAATCATTGGGTTTTTTAAAAAAAAATAGCTGTTCACTCTAATTTCCTGTTCAAATATTGCATGCCTGGTTTAATTTACCACCCTAGAGTAAATTTTATTTCACTAGCTCAAGTTAAACCCCAAGACATTTAACTATTATGAAAGCATATAGTTGATATTTTAGAAAACATCAGTTCAGGTTAGGTTGATACATTGGGGAGAGAGGGAAATGTCACTGATGGGTAAAAGCACTATTTTCTCTTTGGGTGCCATTTCACACTTCTAATGCCAGGGAAAAATACTCTCTTGATTCATGGAAATGGAAATATCAGAAGTCAAGTTTCATAGTATGTCAGTGAATGGTATAAAACAGTGTTTTTCAGCAGCACTTCTGCACCTTTAGAGGGAAGTATCTGTATTTTTTTTCCAAAATCAGATTAAAGACGATGTGTTCTTTATCAAGACTCCTCCAGCTCTATCAAAAAGAGACATTCAGGACAATCAGTGGCTTTCTGAGCTTCAGAGGCAACCTGCTGGATGATATGGGAGGGCTGGAGGGAAATGTTTTAGTTCTGTGAAGTCACTTCTCCCTTTCTTATGGAGACTGCACTGAATTTTTGATTTTGCACAGGTCTTCATAGGGCAATTTCTCCACCTTCCATTCTTTCTGGGCTATTTTAGACTGCCCTGTGCATGGCATGCAGAAGAGACATACACTTGCTGGAAATACCACTCCTTAGCTTATGTTGGGATTTTATTTGGGACAGAGGCTATTTGGTACAGTAATTTTTCTTTTCTAGGTTAAAATTGCTGAGTAATTGCTGCTGTGAAGGTTGTTTTGCAATACTGTAACTTAAGATTCATATAGGACTGCTTGAGTTTTTCCTTGTTGATATCTGTATGAGAATCTCATTGCAAATAAAATTTTAGGCATGAGATAGATGCAACATCTCTGAAAAAACACTTTTGAAACTTTTATCCTAAAAAAAAATTCACAACTGTTGATAGAAGAAGCAGCAAGAAAAAACTGTTAGGGAAGCATCTTCCCCTTTTATCCTCACAAGAAAATGTTTGAAGACTGTACTCTTTGTTCAGGGAACAGGTTCATGGAGCGTTTGCTTCAGCAAAGTAAAAATTGCCAGAGATGGATGTCTGTGTTTAAGTGGTTCACACTGTGGTCATGTTTCCTGATTCAGTATCATTTAAAGGGCTCACTGGCTGCCTCTGATAGTTCCTTAAGTCTTTATGTCACGGAAAAGGTGAACACTAAAGCAAGAAAACTGAATTTAACTCAGTGGGAGGATTTAACCATAAGTATGTTTAAACTAAACATTCTGAAAATTCCTCTTCCCCCTTCCTCCGCTCTTCATTATAATTCTCTTTTATTTAAATGATCTCAAAGTGCAGCCTCGTGTATGTGTTTCCTTGCCAGGATATCCTGGGACTGTGAACCAGGAGCAGAGGAATATTTTACATAACAGGCAATAAATACAGAGAGAAACTTGCTTGTGTTCTGAGCCACGCTCAACAGTAGAGGAAACTGACCTTGAGATGATGCCTGGTCATGTCCCTGTATTTATAGGGAGCTGTGGGTGGGTTGAAAACCTCTGGAATTACAAGCTTTGCTGCTGGGCTCCCAGGAGAGTGTGCATGTGGAGAAAAGGGCATTGCCCATCTTGCTTCCCTTGACCTGGAGATTTTACTTGTTTGGATTTTATTTCTCTGGTAGTGCGGTGTGGTGAAGGAGGGAATCTTCCCCACAATAAAAGATAATGGCAACCTTTCAGTATCATGTCTGAGACAAAAATGTAACTCAAATATATTTGCAGTCCCCAAACGGCCATTCATTTTATTGTTGCTCATCCTTAGACTGGGGCACACATTGCTTGCTGGCTTTGTTACTGTGATAGTGAAAATGAAGGTTAATTAATGTCCATGTGGGGCTGCTTTGTCCTTACCATGCTCAGACATTCCTGTGAACGAATCTTCAGGGTACATGATGGAACCATATTTTGTTTTTGTTTGCTTAAACAAACCTAATCTTCTTCCCTGGATCTCTTCAATGTCTCTCTGTCATGCAAGAAGTTGAAGATCCAGTCTGGACTTTTTGCCATTCTGTACCCCAGCCCTGATCCCCTGATATTTCATTAAGTGCTTGCTATTGAAAAGGTGAACAGTTAAAGCAAGAAAACTAAATTTAATTCAGTGGGAGAATTTTTTGCCATTCCATACCCTCACCCTGATCCAGTCCAGGTTTTCCCCCATTCTGTATGCCAGCTGTGATCCAGTCTGGGTTTTCCCCCA
>WEKY01021959.1:0-11857 GCA_013390045.1 Picathartes gymnocephalus
CTCAGGCACAGGGTGGGATTCTTTAGGTTGTTCTGTGCAGGGTCAGGGATTGGACTCAATGATCCTGGTGGATCCCTTCCAACTCAGGATATTCCATGATTGTATAATTCTATGAAGCTTGGATTTCTGGATTTAATTATAAATTAATACTAAGTGATTTTAGATAACTTTCTCCTTAGATCTGACAAATCCCTCTGCCACATGTCACTGTCTTCAAGGCAAAACCATCAGCAAGGAGGGTGGATCCATAGCTCAGCTGCTGCAGGTTATTGCCCAAAACCATCAGCTAATAGGGAAATTGGTGCCCTGGCATCATAAATCCAGTACACATGGGTCAATGAATATTTTTTTCTGAAGTTAATAGAAATATGGAATGGGAACCATTGGAGAAATTAGTAGAGAATAACATTTCCACTGAAAGATGCTTCAGCTGTGGCACAAATAAATTGCTTTCACCCTGTGCCCATGGCCAGTCTGCCAGAACTGGACATGAGAATCTCAGATTCTCACTTGTGGGTTAGACAATTTACAATATTTGTTGTTCAGGAAGGTCCATGTAATTTTTAGCAAAAATATTAACTTTGCTGAAAAGAATTGTCTTTTAATCCATATAAAGAATTATTTTTCTGAGTGATTATTATTTGTAATACCTCTTATCTACTGTATCTTAATTTTCAGGAGTTTTGCCCCTGACATATATTTGTATGAGACATTGTAACAAAAATCAGCTATATTTGCTCAAACTTTTATCCTCAAATTCATCAGCCCACGTTGTGATCATTTAGGTTTATTGACCAAGACCATTAGATTTAATCTTCAGGGTAAAATTAGATGGCTCTGTGCATATTATTTTATTTTATTAGTGTCGAGGTACAGTGCACATCACTTCTTGAATTATCTACTAGTGCTGCTACTGAGGCATAAAAGCAAATTTGTGGCTAAAAAAAAAAAAGAATGGCAGATTAGAAAAACCATAAGCTAGAGGATTAGTAAAGGAATATGAAAATATGAAAATAGAATATGTTGTAATCACAGCAAGGGAACAGACTTGAAAATGCCCCCTTCCTCCTCCTAGGTGTTCCCTCTGCCCCCAGTCAAACCTGTATCTATGAAACTTGTAATTAATAAAACTTCCTAGAATTAGGAAAAGGCACATCGAAGTTGTTGGTAACTTGCCTGATGATAGTTTTATTTTTCTAGTATTTCTTTCATATATTTATCTCTTCAGGCATGTGCATTTCTGTTTCCCATTTGCTGAACACTTTTAGACTTCAAAAGAAATTAAATAAGCAGCTGATTAAAGTGAAGGAGACACTTCTGAGCCTCTTGGAAGCAGTGACTGACGAATGCGGCTGGCACAGGTGATATAATGTGATAGGTTACGTGATAGTTTACGTGATATAATGTGTAGGTTACAAGTTCTTTTACTTGACAGAGACCTGTTGAACACCCAGACCTCTTTTACAGAAGATTTCCACTGCCTGTTTGATTTATTTGCATTTCCTTATGGATTGTTCCAACACCTTTTCTCTTGCAAGTTCAAATTTACTAACCTGTTGTGGTGCATTTTTAAGGTTATTTTATACCTTAAATGGTTTACCCCACACCCCGCCGTTGCTCGCTCTCTCCCTCGTTCGTCCCCAGCCTTGCTGCTGCCAATCCCTCTCCATCTCCTCCCCTCGCATTGTCAATCCTCCTCCCTCCCCTCCCTGCATCTGGAGAGTTCTCAGTTCCTCGGCGCATTATTGGTCTATTCAAAGGTATCCCTCCGCTCTGGTTACAGGAATTGTTCACAGCGTTGTCACTCCTTTGGTGTCCCCTCCCATGGACTTTCCCTATTGGATCCATGACTGTATCCTCCCCTGAGAACCTCCCCATATAAAATCTGCTGCACAGGGGGCGTTTTGCCTTTCGGGTGTCCGCCCTTTCACAGGGTAAAGCGTTTTGGATTAAAGCTTTTAGGAACCTGAGCCGGAGGTCTCCCTTGCCTCTTTTTCTCCTGCCTACGCGTTGCTCCCAGCAGCAGATCCTTGTCAGTGGCCGTGGGTTCCCAGGTGCTGCCGGATGGGGTCCGGAGGGATCTGCCCTCGGCTCCTGGCTCAAGGCAGCTATGAAGGCAGCTGTGCGAACCACTGCACCACCAACACTCTTAAGTGTTACTGTAAAGGTCCCACTGCTCTCCTTTCAAAGTGAATGTAGTCACTGTTGGTCAGGTACACGGGGTTCAAGTCTGGTGCTGTTCTAGTGAGTGAGGTTACAAAGATGTGCAGCACTGGTTCTTTAGGTGCCAGCTGGAAAGTGGTGTTCTCTGTTGAAAGTTGAAGCAAGGTGGGAAAGCATCTTCTCTCTTCGAGAGCATTCAAAATGCTTCTTTTTCCAAATGGAGCTGAAGTGCTGTGAAATCAGTGACCATGAGGAAAAGCAAGCTGTGTTTGGGGTCTCTCATGAGGACTGTGGTCCATTGATCTTTCCAAGCTGGTGCAGGGGAATTCACGTCACACTTCCACAGAGGACCGGGGGAGCAGCTAAACAAAAGCGTATTATCACTTGCTCTCCTGCAAAAATTAAACTCAGGTGAGTATCTTAACACCCACCTGGCTGTAAAAGTGCCCACTCCAACCACTTAGCAGTTCTGTAATTGTCAGGCAACTGCAAACAAATACAAGTCAATGTTAGGAGTTAAATCATCAACTTTCTGCAGAGGTTGCAGGTTAGGTTTGGGATCTGAATTATATAGTTTTAATATTTAACTTTTACTTAGAAATTTATATTTTCTGTGGTTGACAGTTTGTGCAAGGCAGAGTCCCTCAGAGGCCTTCTGTTGAATATTCCCTTAGGCACTAACTATAGGAGAGAAGCAGAACTGTCCCGAGTTTGTGTATGCTGCAATTAATTTCGGATACTAATGAGAAAGGGACTAATACAATGCACACCAGAGTAGCTTTCCTGCTGTGTTCCTTTTTGTATTGACTTGGAAATGATGGTAGCCCAAGCTTGGTATAGAATGCTTTCAAACTAATGTGAACTTCACACAATTCATGATAATATTTCAGCTATAATATAATATGTCATATTAGCTCAGCACAGCAGAAAGCCAATAAAACTGTTACATAAAACAAGGGTTTCATTTCCATGCTGCTGGTAGTCAGACTTTGTTTTTCATCTGGCAGAAACAAAGTGGAACTGACCATTTCAAAGGTTTGAGATTAAAACACAAGTTGATGCGGGTTAGAAATCTATGCAGAAATCCTCACTTTAATGAGGGTTCTAATTCTCTTATCTCTGAGTCAGAAGAATTTTGATATTTTAATATAGGAAGCACTAACCTTGATTGCACAGATAGATCCTTCTTTCAAGGCAAGAGTCTAAACAAGGTACAGCATGTGATTGTGAGTGATGTGTGAGGGGTGCAATGTGATACATGTGCAGGGAAACAGAAATTTATCCAGCTGTACTGCTGAAATTGCTCTGCACATAGAATGAAAGGGTTGGACTGATTTTACTATTTCAGTTAGTTGTGAAGACATTTTTGTAAGACTGGGGATCAGGAAGGAAGATAATTAAAGAAGTAGTCATCCTTTCCAGAGAAAAGGAACTTCCAAATTTTAGAGTTTTGGCTTAGGTGACATTTTAGTTTCTGGAAGTTTTAGAAGATTTAAAAAAAAAAAATCTCAGCCTAAATATTGTTTATCTCATATTGTTCTAGAGGAAAAGTATGCCAAATATTCATAGATGTTAGGATTTGGTTATTATTCCATTCCAGTTATTTTGCCTGGACTGGGATAAAATAAACACTAATACTAAGCATTTTGTCAAGAGGTAATGAAAAATCTATGTGTTATCACAGAAATGGGACTTGAGAGGCCATGTAGGGGTGGAATAAATTCCACTTGAAGCAGAAAGGACAGGCTAGTGAGATAGCAGTGTTTTCATCCTGTGGTTAGAGAAAAATGCAAGTGTTAAATCTCCAGGGTTTGTCTATAGCTGTACGTACTGACTCATCTTGGACAAATCACTTAAAGACTTTTTGTTGGCTTTACCAACTCCAGAATTGTTGTGGGTAATTTCAGTGACTTGTAAAACACTTCCTGTTTTCTGTAGGAAAACGTTGAAGAAGTCTGGCCACACAAAATAAATATAAAGAAATTGGAATGCTGTCTAAAACAATGTAATACAGAGAGGCACAAAAGCTGTACTGGAGCAATTACAGGGTTTTTATTGACATTGTGTGAGTTGATAGTTCTGATCAGAAAATGAGCTGGTTCAAAGGATAGAACATGTTTTGAGACAGGACCAAGAGAGTAATGAGCTCGGAAAATGCAAAATCTGGTGAGAAAAGTATGGATTTAGCAAACAAGTTTGCTCTGTGGGTGAAAGAATACAGCCATATTCTTGCAGTTTGGGGCATAAATAGTTCTTGCTTCACTCCTTTTTAGGGCAATAACACCACGGTGTTATTTCCATACATGAGACAGCCTTTCCGAATTGACGTGTTGTCCTGAGACAATGAAATACAGGTTAATGTCAACATTCCATTGAAATGGTTCCACAAAATCAACAAGCTGGTTCAAAAAATCTTTCAGGAAAGCTTAGCTTATCTGCAGTTTTTCTAAGTTGTGTGTGAGGAAAGAAGTTAATGGTCATTAGAAACTTGGCAGTATGTGAAAAATTGAGGAAATGGATGGTAATGTGCCTTAGGAATGAGGCACAGTCAGAATCGATCTGTGTAGGAACCCAAAAGTAAAAGAATCACCTTCAGTGAGAGAATTACCTTCATTGAGTGCAGAGGGAAAGGTACAATCAAGTTTTCCAAAGATCCAGAAACGACCCAGGCTCCCTCAGGAATTTTTTACCTTTTAGTCCAAGTTTACACATTCCGAGTGTCGAGTCTCTCCATCTCCACACAAACATTACAAAGTCCTGCTGCGTACCTCAGAGCTTAGGAAGAGTTGGGCACCAATTTTGTGCTGCTAGGGAGAATTACATTTTAAGAGGTGAAATAAAGACTCCACATTGGAGAATCTGCAGAGCATTTTGAGTGGTTTAGCTCTCCCCTGCCTCCAGGTGTGTTTGCTTTTCTGTTGCACAGACCTCCAGCAGAAACAGATGCCTGTATGTAGGGCTGTATTTCTGTGTTGGCAGGAACCAGAGATGTTCAAACAACTCCCTCAAATCTTTGGTGCTGTACAGAGCATGTGAACAAGCTAATTCTCATCTAAGCACACTGAGTCAAGTTCATTCTCTGACTGAGTGAGGTGTTAGAATAATAATACAAAAATCCCCAAAAAACTGTTCAGGGATTGAATGCATCCGATTCACTGACAGAACAATGTAAAGATGAGGTCTGACCTAAAATAATCAGTTTTTACATAAAGAAGCGTATCACTTAGCTCATGGGTCTAAAATACAGTAAGGACATACAATGGATAATGAAAAAAGTAGTGGTTTTGTTTTATGAGTTTTTTTTGTTACAGCTCTTGAAATCACTGACTAAAATCAAAGTGCTCTGGAGTAAAAATGTGGTACCAGGAGGAAATCTTGCTGCCAGTCACTGTGCAAAGGCCAAAGACTGAAAGCCTATGAACCCCATTATTTCTGAGTTTCACCCAAGGCCTTAATGAAAAGGCAATAATGAAAAGGTGACTCAAACATTCACCTGAGTCTAGTTTTTCTCTCCAGGGTTTTGCTGCCAGAGTATCCTGGTTTAGACCTCTTAGAAACACAGCATCACTAAAGCTAGAAAAGACCTCCAAGATCATTGAGTTCCAACATTAATCCAACAACTCCATGTTCACCACTAAACCTTATCCCCAAGCCACACATTCACATGGCCTTTGAGAACCTCCATGCAAGGAATTTAGGGCGCAGATTCAGCAGCAGTCACTTTTGCCTCTCCATCTCAGAAATGTAGAATAATTTATACAAGCACCAGGCACAGTTAGGTGTTTGTTTAGCAATAGCTGCCTCAAGAACATCTCTTCTGTAGATTTAATTCCCTACCTCTGGAAAGTGGGAGAAGGTGCCCAAATATTTCTTCAGATCTACACATATTTGAGTGGAATATTATCTCGCGCTTAGGTAGCAGAATTACCATCTAAATTTGTTTTGTTTTGTTGGGATTTTGGTTTTCTCTTGTTGATGATTTTGGGGCTTTTTATACTTTTTATCTGTTTGTTCATTTGTTTTAATAACTGAAGAAAATAGTAAGCTTGCAATTAATGTGATGGAGATGAGAGCTTAATTTCTATAGCTGCCTCCTTGTTCTTTTAAAAGAACATTCTATAAAGAAAGGTTTGCAGAATAAAACTTTTCTAACAAAACCAAGAAACTTTTTACCTCTGTAAAATAATCAGGAAACCTGAACATTATTGATTTCACTTGTGATACTGGAGGAAGAAAAGACATAAGGCAAATGGTATTTGAAGTAAGCGAATCAGATCAATTTTTTTTTCATTTTGCAAAGGCTGGTACAGAGAGTTTTCCTCCAATCTGCTCTTGCTGACCTGGGAATTTTGGGGCAGAAACATGTTTTAATAAGGTTCTAAAATGATACAGAAGTACTGACATTGGAGGAGAGTGTTCAGTCTGTGCAATTGGGAATGACTACTCCTAGTGTAGGGTAAAATCTCTGAAACACAGTTAGTCAGGTACTTAACAAGCCCAAAAGAAATCCATAGAAAAAAGTTACAAATAAGGGTAAAAAAATAAGCTTTGGTTGTGATGATGTTGTGTGTGTGTGTGTCATATTTTATATATGATACTGTATATATAAGCAGGTTTTCTGAAGTGTATTTGACCAGATAAGTTTTACAGTGCAGACATTAATCAAAATGGGAATAAAAGTTAGGACTTTTGTGTCCTGAAAATCTGACACTCTATACATTTCCATCCTTTGGGAATCAAGATGATTAAATTATTTTAAATTATAATTGCCGTGACAGAGAAAACAATGTGTAGGAATTAAGAATCACTGACTTTTAGGATTTGCTTTCAGTTCTGGTTACAGGGCTCTACACATACATCCATTAATGTATATTGGTGCTGGTTATATATAATAGTTTTATAACACTTTCCTGCCATGGATTTTGACATTTGTATTTATTAGATACATGTCTGAAAAGTGCAAAGAAATCTTCCATATGGGGAAGGTTGTGTTGACCTAACTGCAGATGACTTTGTTCATTGTTTCTTAGTGTGATTGGTGCCTCATTAGTGACTCTTAGCCTTCCATTAAAACTGCCTGCAGTGTTTTGTTGATTTTGTTCTCTTTGAGGCCAAACTTTTTCCCCCTGATTAGCTCTGACTGCAAAGGGAAATCCTTGGGGCTGGTTTCAATGAAATAGATTTGGTTGATCTTAAATTTTCACTGAGTGAACACCTTGCAACAAAAACTTCTTGGTTGCCAATATCTGACACTAAACCCCAAAGAAAGCATCAGGTCACAAAACCCCCACAGTTCTTTTAGACATCGTGTGTAGATCTCTTGATTAATTTAGACCTTAATCTAGAGAGTGGCCTTACTCATAGCTTTTTGCAGTAGAAATTGAACCTATTATATAAACAAAAAATTTTTATTAGAAAAGAAGTCACTTCTGAGGCAGTTGGTGTTTCCAAAATAAAACTGTTATCTTAATTTACACAGGTGTGTCTGTGACATGTGAGTGTTACGGGAAGTTACCAGTAAAACCAAAGTTGCCGTGAGCTGGGTTTATGATTTTTTTGTTGTTTTGTTTTTAACTGGGAATCAAGGCAGGATTCAGTTTGGAGATAAGCTGTGCACGCAGAGATGGATTGTTTTGGCTTTTTCTGAAGTTTGAAGCCTGTGAACCTCTGTACACTCTGTTATACCAGGCTGTTAATGCTCTAGAGCATCACTTGCAGTAGGAATGGGTGATACTGGCCATTATTTGATTTTGCACATTTCCAGTGTTGCAGCACTGGTGTGTTGATGCTCTTCAGTCATGGTTGCAGCAAGATTATTTATTATGGGGAGATTTCTGTGCCTTCAGACTGTGTAAGTTTCTATTTTCACAGCCAGTTACAGTAATACCAGTGGGACTGGGGTTTCTTCTTGCACAAAAATTTTCAGTGTTCTCAGTGGTTTTTGGGCAATTACAGCTGAAATTCAATTATAAAAGTATAGGTGACCATCATTTAAGCACAACCAGGCGTAGAAGAGCCCTGCTCTCCCAGCTTGGCCAAGTCCATGTTTCTAGGACCCAGCCACGACTGCCAACAGGGTTGATGTTGCCAATTTCCGTCGAATATTATTTGCAATGGTTAAGAAAAGAATAGGAGAAAAGAGAAATGAATAACAAAAGTCCAACAAAAAGCATATTGGCTGTGAATGGTTCACCTGCATAATTATACTGCAAATAATATACATTATACATGCAATACTAATATTCAGTAAAGATAAAGGTCCTGAGGTACATTGAGAACTTCCCAGCTGGGTTTAATACAATTACAAGATGAAATAAATGGTATTCATAAAAGGCCAGAACACTACCATAGAGCTTAATGAATTATTGATGATAACCTCCAAGATGACCCATCGCCTTTGATTTTTCTCTCATTCTTTCCCATTTCAGTGATGAAGCTTCTAGGGAGAAAGCCATCATTTAAATTATTAAGGAAGAAAAAATATAAATCCTTGTCTTTATTTTTGAAAAAAATGCTGTGTTTAGGAAACAAGTAACTAAAAGCAATTTTGCCAGTCTGAATTTCTCCTTTAGGTCATATAGAATGAGGGTGCTTTGTCACATTTATTTCTCCAAAAACAAAGTCTATTTCCATGTCATTACTTCCTGATTTTGTATGATGCTTTCAGGTGGTAATTTTTCAAAGGTTAGTTCCTCACCTAATTTAGTCCAGTGACTCAAGTCTGATGCAAATATGGGCTACAAAGTTAGTATAGGAAAGTAATAAAAGATTGGGATCTCTGTTACACCTCAGCCTTACCACAGAAGTGTCTGGGACTGCCTGGTGGTGCCAGTGATTGAAAACAGCTGATTCCTAAAAAGTAGAAAACAAACAAACTAAAAGATTAAAGCAAAAATCCCGGTTGGGCTCTTAAGAGTAAATTACTATTTATTAGATTGAAATATAAGCACATTATTACCATCTTAAAAGGAAAATGACACTTAATATCTGGAACTCCACCCAAGTAGATAAGGACAATAAAACCAGTTATTAAGTTAGAAATGTTTACATAGCATATTTGAATGTAACACCTGATGACTTTGTGTACATCAGTAAATACAAATATTTAATAATTGCTGAAGGGTAATGTCTGCTGCAGTTCCTTACTATTTTCATTCTAACCACAGAGCAGATCTGAGCTAGAGTATTACTACAGCAATGAATATGAACCAGATGTAAAATGCTATTTTTAGTCTTTTTACTACTCCTAAGCCATTAACTGAGCCTTAAAAGCACAAGGGCAAAGCATTAGCCACATTTGTATTAGTTCCTATTTCTGACAGGGAGAACTTGAAGGATAAATATTATATTTGAGATGAACTAAGAATAAGATTTCACCTATTTTCCTTACTGATTTCAATGACCTCAATAACAGATGTTTTAGGCCATTTGTAAGATCTTTTAGACTTCCCACTCCAGGAGTACATTATTTTAGGTTGTGGCTGAAGAACGTAATGGACAAATTTAGAATTTCCTTTCCAAAGGATTAACTTTCCTCTTTACCCATTTTTAGTTGGTCTGAAAGTCTTTTCAGCCATGTTCTAGGCTGTACCTCATTCACTGTGTAAATCTCATCAATGCCTTCATTCCTTGCTTATTTGGAGACAGCTCTGCTCCTGAGCCAAACATGATGGATTACTTAGAGGATTTTTTTTATTTAGCATTTCCTTCTTTTGATCTGAAAGTGGAAATAGTAGTTTGTTTATGCAAACATAAAAGTAATGCTGTTAATTAACACCTGAAACTCTTTTAAGACAGTGTTTATGTATGTCCATTAATGTAGTAGCATGAATGAAGTCTTTAGGAGGAGCAGAATTTCCACACAAGACCTTTCAGCAGCCCCAGTCCTAGAAACAGCCTTTGTAACTGGAATTTCAGTTGTGGTTTTTTGTTTGTTTGTTTGTTTGTTTGTTTGTTTCTCCTATGTTGTTCTCCCTGGTATTAACTTTTCATTGAGATTTGGATAAAGGTCCAGTGTTTAAATCCCAGGAAACCTTTGTGGTTTCTGAAAGTGCTACAGTGTGGTACTGTGAAACCTCATACTCCATGAATTTTACGTTTCCCTTTCCAAGGCAGTAAAGAAGCTGTTACCACAGCTTCTTTGTGGAGATGGGACACTGGAACAGATCACCCAGAGAAGCTGTGGCTGCCCCATCCCTGGAAGTGCCCAAGGCAGGGTTGGGTGGGGCTTGGAGCAACCTGGAGTAGTGGAAGGTGTTCCTGCCGATGGCAGGGGTGTGTAATGAGATGATTATTAAAGCCCCTTCCAACCCAAGCCATTCCATGATTCCGATTCCTTTCACACTTACTAAAGCCTGTCTTCTTCCCTGCTCCATCCAGTGTCTGAGGATGATTTAGACTGAGAGGATTTAGGTATGATGAACTCTCCTCATTTAAGGCATTTTCATCCAACAAGCCCACCTGTGGCTCGGCGGTTTCTCATTATTCATGAACAAAGACACAGAGATGCTCACAAAAGAATCTCAGCAAAATGATTTGTGACCCCTTCATTCCACGAGTTGTTCACAAGATGATTTACAGAGTTGGATTCTACTCAGCCTGGCTAAAGGTGAGGAGATGGAGCCTTACTTATCCGAGGCAACACTAAATAAAGGCTGCCAAGGAGTGTGAGACAGGCTATTAGTGCCTAGTCACGGAAGGGATAGAATTGAAATTAATTCCTTGTGACCTGTCTGCTGCCAGGAAATAGTTATTAATTATCTGATCTGTCTGTACATTTTTTCCTCCAGGAACTCTCGAGCTATCTCGAGCTGAACCAGGATCACACAAAGGGCTGTGCCTCGTTCGTGCAGAGGCACACCAGGCTAAGGAAGGAACTCTAACTTCCCTTCCTTAACCAGTGTGCACAGTTTGCTCAGGTGACAGTCTAGTTGGTGTAGATGGTTTTTTCTTAGGCACTGAAGGACTTTTGAAGGTGAATAAAAGATCTGTATTTGCCACTGTTTGTGTGTGTGATGTTCACCTTAAGGAACAATCTGTTCTGCGTGCCTTGTATTTATTCTGTGAAAGTCTCCTTTTTGCAATGGGTCAGGCTGACTTCGTTGATTTGACTGCAGCTTCCTCGAGCTCTGTTCTTTCCAATCACTGGACAGCACTTTTATGACCACTCATTAATGGAACATCAGTATAACCAGCACCCTGATGTATTAATAAGAATAGCAGTGTCATCAGCAAAGAATGTTTTAAGGGTAAATGGGTTTTGTAACTTGTTCAAAGGCTTCCTGGTACTGCTTTGCTTTGCTAACACATACACTGGGGGGCTTTAAAAGAGGAAGAGAAGTATTTTAAAGGAGAAGTTTCACAGCACTTTAGTTGAAATAGAAATGGTTTTTATTGCTCTCATCCTGTACCGGCAGTGCAGAGCAGCAGCAGTGTCCTGGAGGAGGAGCTCTGTCTGCACTCGAGGCAAGCTGTGTGAGATTTGCAAAGCCTGGAGCAAACCTGTGGTAGCTTAAAATCACACGAAAACCCACAGGCTGTGGAGATTAATAGCAAGGGGGGAAATTACGAACAGGTATGGATCCCATGTGTTCTGACACGTGTTCTTACCATGGTGCCACATGGGCTGAACTGATCCTTGATAAGGAGCCAAATTAATTGTGGCTGAACTTTCTGTGAAAGGGCACAAAGGCAT
>WEKY01021960.1:6420-61434 GCA_013390045.1 Picathartes gymnocephalus
AAGGGTGAGGAAAGACACAGAGCTTTGGCTGCAGTCATCCTCTCAGCAGAGGATGTGGTCACAAGGATGGACATGCACCTCCCTCTGGGTTCTTCCTGGATCTTTAACCCTTTCTGAGAAGGGTTACTTGACAGTCCTTTTTCAAATAATCAGCCTGTATGTTTTTATGTTCCTAACTATTCAGCAGCTGTTCTTTGGCCAGCTTTACCTCTGATCATGCCAGTTACCCACAACCTGCTTTGGAGGACTGAGGATGTCCATATTAGCTCTGAGTACCCTGGCAGAGCAAAGCTTAATACTGGTTCTATTGACAGAAGAAAAGAGACATTAGCTTCGCTGCCTGTGTGCTGTGGTCTCGGCCAAGGGTGAGATACAGGCAGGCAGCAGAGAACTACAGGGATGGATTGTATCAGTGGCTTCTTTCAACTGGGGATATAATACAGAATTCCAGTTCTGATGAGTGCCCAGGGTGTGAGCACTGCCCTTTGACAATGAAGCCTAGCATTTCTTCTGCAAGTGCTTAAATAGGCAGTGTATCAATCTTAATCTTGGCCTAGTTTAGCTTTATTTTCTTTAACCACATTTGATCTGTGTGAATGGGCTTTTTCTGCTCTTAGAAAAAATCCTGGTAGTATTTGCCTTGTGTTGGCACATTTATGTACCTTTGACTTTTAAGATGTCCACAGTTTGTTTAATAAAGCATCTGTCTGTGCTGTTGGCACTCCTGTAAATGCAAACACCACACAGTGCATCACAGCAGACCAACACCCTCCCACATGGTATAAAATACTGCTCCCTCTTAATGAACAGCTCTGCTCATTTCACAGCCTTATAGAAGGTCTTAGAAGTCAATTGATGTGGACCAAAGGATTGGAGGGAGATGTTGGCTTCAGCCTTCCATCATTTGCTGCAGACCTTCATTTATGCTCATGAACCCTCTTCACCCTCCAGAAAAAGTGTGCAAACACTTCTTCCTCTTCCAGCCCCTCTTTTCTCTTTTTGTCTCTGCTATATGCCTCATCGCCTGCTCTTTTATTCCAGATGAATGCTGCATCCTCAGCTCTTTGTGTGTTTCTACTCTTTCTACTTGTGTGACGGCCTCCAGCTCCTTTGAACACTTGTCTTTGTAATTCCTTCTTTTCCCTACAAAACTCTCCTTCTACTGATGTTCTGCTCCTATCTCTTGCCCATCATTCTGCACCTCTCTCCACATATTTATCTTTGTGCTGTACCCTTTTGTGTGTCTCTTCTCTCATCTGTGCAGAGAAAATGCAGCACTTCTCTTCCTATTGATAGTTGTGGAAAGAGGTGAAAGTTACAGAGAGATATGGTGGTAAGTTTGGGGATCCTCCTTGCCAGACTTGATCTGTTGACCTCTTGCTGGACACATGGACACTTCCTGGGCTGATAGCTTTGGCACTGACCTAGTTAATTCCAATTCCTATAGTACACCTCCTGTTTCCCTAGTTTAAGCTCTGTCATGGTGCACTGTTCTGGACAGCAGAAATTTCTGCCGAGCCAACACCTTTGTGTGGGTGTAAGTTACAGCATTTGTCTGTGTTACACATCCACTTACTCTCCCCCACTGCAGTCCTCACTTACCCACAAGTACACATTTTCCTGTATGGCATCTGCCTTCCCAGATGTTTCTTCTTTTTTTGACATGCAACTGTTGGTTATTGAGTGTCTGTCTGGGCCTTGGGACTACGGTGTAAGTCAGCATTGTTTCACGTTCAGTTATTCTGCTTCGAGCAATTTCCAGTGCTTTGTTCTTTCTAGGCTGGTTTTGTCAAAGGTCATCTTTGGGTTTTCCAATAATTTATATTCCAAACTAGTCCTAGTGTCTTCAAGATAGGCTGCCCAGAGAGTCTATGAATATGGTAATGCCTCTCCTGCCCAGTCATGTATTGTATTTAAACTGTTGTGTAATTGCTACCAGCTGAAGGCTGTGTTAGTTTGTGTCTTGCTGCTGCAGCTTCTTGAAAGATTTGTTACTGAGAATATCAGCTGCTCTGAAACTTTTAATGAAACTGTACAGTGTGTGTTTTTTCAACCTGAAAATTCCAGCCCAATGTTCCTTACCATATTATCCTCAGTGCAGCCTGTGGAAGGGTTTCTGTATATTAAATCCAGTCCCTCTGATCTGAGCTATGCTGTGTAATTTCACTAATGTTGCAGTCAGATTCTCTAATGTACACTTAAGGTGATTAGAAAGAGTTTAGTGTTCTTTCTCTGTCTCTTACCCTCCTTATTTTTTCTGTCACTGTTACCCAAAGGAATCAAGAGCAGAAACTGTATGGAAAAACTTCCCTTGTTACATCATTGCTTCACATTGTCAAATTCCCTCTACAATGTATTCAATACCCTGTAATTATTCCCACTGTAACACTGGGAACACAGTTCTGGTAATTCTGATGCTCCGTTTCACCACTAAAGTAACATTAGTTTTGTATTTAATAGGACAGTATATCCAAGTTTAGTGTATCTCACAGTTTTACAGCATTGGCATTCAGTGTACTGAGATTATCCATTTTCTACTGCTGCATATTAATGTTGGCTTTGTGTGTATGAACTTCTGTTTTATGAACATGCTGCAGTGCACTGTGCTGAAATTTGCAGATAGGCCTAACATAGCATTTTGGCTATGCAAGATAAAACTCGAGAGCGTAGTAATAGCACAGCTTTCTGACAAGTGTAAATGCTGCTTGGAGAGAGTGCAGCAGAAAAGCTGAGGAGACAACCAGCAAGATTTTTCCCAACCATTCGGGGAGATGGGAAAGAGAAGTCTTAATCCTTGTGTCACACACTGGCATTCTTGCTAGTTAAAATAATTGCTGAGAACGCATATGTCTGTGAAGGCTTCTGCTCAGGCTGTGGTTTCAAAGTACAGGTAAATATTTAACCAAAATCCAATGGAACAACAATTATCCTGTGATACTGCTGTTCAAATGAATGTTGTAAATCCTTTCCAGCAGCAACCTAGTGGAGCTCAGTCCATGGGAGGGATGCATGGGTATCACTAGAGACAGCAGGATGGAAAGGGAATAAATGTCCCTCAGGTTTCACGTTCAGCTCTATACATCCCTAGGTTTCTTCACAATTTGTTTTCTCAGAAATTGCCTTTTCAGTGTTTCACGTGTGACAATGGTTGCAGAATGTTGAGGAATCAAAGCTTGTCCAGGACTTTCAGTCTTGTAGCATAAATGAGGACCTCCTGGGTTCTACTAATTCCTGACAATTGCAGTGCTCTTCTTCCTAAGCCTACTGAACATAATATATAAAATGTGATATCCTGGGTAAATTACAAGTTTCAGGATTACATTCAATTTTATCTATATTCCTCCTCCTGAACCATAATTACCATATTTTTCTTAGCTTCCCACACAAGAATATACCCAGCGAAGATTATACACAGTGGGTTTTTTGGTTGTTGTACTGAAGATCTGCAGCCCTGCTCAGTGAGGTTTGGAAGCTCTGCAAGAGTTACTGTCAGTGACCTGATAACTGCCTGCACTTTAGCTGAGAGTATCCTGATTCTTCTGTGTACAGTCAGAAGAGCACTTGAAATTAAAGGCATTATAAAGATGCAGTTTGCTACTCAGAAATCTAAGCATGTCGATAAAATCAATACAGTTTTATTTTTCAATCTATTGATAGCGTATCATTCTGGCTGCCTTTACTCCACCCGTGTTTCTCACTAGAGGCTTTTTTGGGGCACTACTCCTGGGAAAAAGGAAAAAAAAAAAGGAAAAAAGGATAAAAAAGCAACATCCAAACCATCATTCACGTCATATTGATGCTGCCCTGACTACCAGCCTAATGGCACACACATGGCATGTAACCTACCTTTCTTGTACCCAAGTAGTCTTTGTCATTTCTGAAGGTTTCCAGGCACTTTTTCTGCTGAGGTGAAGTGCATTGCTTTGGGGTGGAAACAAACCATTGAAAAAATAATTGTAAAATTTGATTGACAGGGCTTCCTTTCACAATCTCCACATTTCTAACTCCTTCTCTGCAGGAAGCAACTGTAAAGAACAATCTCTACGTGGTACTTAAAGACCTAGAAGCTATGTTTTTACCCTCATGGCAATTTCCAGTCCAGGTTGCTTTGTGGGATTTTCAAATCACATTGTGAAGGCTTAGATCACATTGGCTAAACTCAAGGATGTTCAGCTGCCACAAAAGTTGATTTAACAATTTTTCAAATGTTTTCCTGTTGCCAGTCTCCTACTAGAGAGAAAATGACATCTGCTCGTTATTAAATCTGTGCATTCCTTTTCCCCTTCTGTCAAAAGGCAGTGTCTAGCATTGGCATGGTCAATGGATGAAGCTGTTTTTCTCTGTTTAGGTCACATATGTGCTTTTGCCTGGTGTTACAGAATGTCCTGGCACACCTTCAAGCAGTACCCAAGGGCTGGACATCTGATAAACTTTGATGATTCCCAGCACATCAAGCTGGTCTTCCTAATTTGATTTCTTCAGGTCTTGTGGTGCTCTTCCTTAGGAGCTTTAAAACATAATTCAGTTTTTATTTTTTAAAGGAATGAAAGAACATAACTGTTCAAACTCAAGTGTTTTCTTAGAGAAAAGTATCAGTTGTTAAAGAAGCACCCTCTGACTTTTAAACTTCAAATGACTTTTTGTCCAATTCTACTGATAAGCTAAAAAGTACATATGTACAGAACTTGAACACAAATACTTCTTTCATTAGGAACAGAATAATGTGTGCAATCATTTTGCTTTATTCTTTTTTATTCTATTTTATTCTTGAACTTTTTAACTGAATGATCAGTAGGTACAACTACTACTAAAAGATAATCTTTTATTGGGAAAATAAGCTGGGCCTGCAAAACACTCCAAGTGATAGGGTTAACACAGTGATCAGCTGTAACTCCTAAGAAGACAGAAAAGAGGATGCCCCTGTGTTTTGATAGAAACTATTGCTGGATTCATGACTGGCATTGGTAGAGATTAGGAGCAGAAAATACAGTGTAATACAGATGGTTTTGGAAGCTATGTGCTTGGAAAATGTTTTATGCTTGGAATTGTGTAGAATGAATCAACTGATTGAATGGTGACTGGGCAGTCTGTCATTGGGTATTTGAGAAACATCAATTTCTCATCAGTCCTGGTATATTTTTTAAAGTAAAGATCATGGCTTGTAAAAAGTTTTCAAAGTTTGGTGATGTCCAGAGAGCTAGAAAAAGACATTTTGAAACATGTAAACTCAAAGGGGAAACAGTGATTTCCCAATGCATTTAAATAGCTGTAAACATTAATTTTGTAAGACTCTTGGCAGTAAGGTCAAACAGGGTTTCTTACTTGGTGTTTTGATTGTCCTCTGAGTTGTCAGTTCTGACAAAGGAAAAATGCAACTGGAAATGAGAGGAAACAAAAGCAGATCTTGTCTCAGCTCACAGTCATTAAAATGAAAGGCATGTATCCTGCGAGGGAAAGCAGAGCTCTGCTCTTGCCTCCCAGGCTGCTGAAGTAAGGTGGGATCAAACAGCACTAAGGAATGTTTATTCACTGCTGGTGCAGGTAGCTCTCTGGAGGACTCTCTGTACAAGGTGTAAAATTCCAAGCAATATGACCTTTCCTGAGGTCTTCACGGAGAATTCTTCAGAAGTAAAATAAAGGCAAAATAAATAAAGGACTCTCCTAACACAAGTATTTCTATACCTGTTAAATCATCCACTAAATCCCCCCAAGGTACAAGGGTTGCGTTATCATGTTTATCGAATGGGAGTATCTAAGGCCTTCATATGGTTTCTTCGTAAACTAAAGCTAGCTGAGTCATGTCATCATATGTGTTTATATCCTCTTTGAAAGATATTTGTGGGTATAGTGAACATTTAATGCTTCCAGAGGCTGCTTAGTATCAAAAGGCTGTATATTCAAGTCTTTTTGCAATGCCTTTGTATTAAATGGACCCTTGTGGCACAGTCTAGTGGAAACTGGGAAATCCAGTGTAGTAAATGTTTTTTAGCTTTGCATTTATTGTTATCTAGAAAAGTTTGTAGATAAAATGAACATTGCTCTGAACTTTCAAATCTCCTTTCAGCCATGCAAGAACCTGCAGTAACGCACTGAAGGCAGCCCCCGTTTTGAAGTTAACAGAGGAGCTCTGGGCTCATGAACTCACAAGCTGTTCTTTAGACTTACTAATGTCTGATTTCTCTGGGACTGGCTCAGGGTTGTAAGTGAACTGGGTTTGGGTCCTAGAGGAATCCATGGAGGAGACAGCAGCTATGAAGAGCACCTTTACTTTGTGCCCCTTAGCAGCAAAGCTTTTGTCCATTGCAGTTCATGCCAGATACCTGTTGTGCCTGAGGGCGGAGAGAAACAATCATTTGAGCCAGAGGCAGTTTCAAAAGGTCTACATAGGACATGCCTGAGGCTCCAGGTTCTCTGAGGACACTGAGAGAAAGAGAGGTCCTGCCCAGAGAAGCAGAACAAAAATTAGCAAAAGAAGTTCAAGTATGTGTTGAGATTGAAATTGTTTAAATTACAGTCTGGTTCTCCTCAGAAAAGGGTATTCTGGGCAGCATTTCCACGTGTGGTCACACACAGATCACAGTGAGAAAAGCACTGTCTGAGCACTCCTGAAAATGTAGCTCTTAGTCTTCTTTTTTTGAAGTGTTTTCTAGAGCTGTGGGAATAGTTGGATGAAGAGTGTTTGAATCTCTTAAACAATGGAGTAGAGAAAGAAGAGGTTAAAAGCTAGACAGTCTTCCACTCTTCAGACAACCCAAGCTCTAATAGAACTGCACAACCAATAAAAAGATGGTAAGATTTTTCCTCAGCAGACAGTTCATATCTCTATTTTAGTTTAGTTTAGTTTCTTTGGTTTAGTTTGTACTTGCCATTGGCTTGTTTTTTTTCCTGGTCTTTGTATGTTGATTACAAACTCTGAAAGCAGGAATTGTGCTTTTCTGTCATTCGGTGCCTGCCATGGTGGTTTCAGCAGTGGGATGGCATGGGAAGAATGGCAATGAACTGGGATTTAAATGTGGGATACAACAGGTTTTACTTGCCTGCGCTAGATGGTGTCCCACAGGTGAAGGACTGACAACGACTTATGTGTTTTCCAGAAATTTTGACTCTCTTAGATTGATGCTTTCTGACATCAATCCAAGGGTTGAAATCCATATAGGTAAGTCCAGAAAGCTATGAAACCATGAAATCTTTCTCTTCCCCTAACACAAGTAACACTATTAGACAATTCAATTAAAATCCAGCGTGGTTGAGAAAAAAGAAAAAAGACTTGCATGGTGGCTGTCTGTACCAAGTCTCAGCTTAGAGCAATTTTGTATAATTTAAATATAAATCCTTGCAAACTGGGAATTATGCTGGTAGCAATGATGCAGCAGGAGCACAGACTGGTTCTTTAACATAGCTAAGAGCATTTGAACTAAGGGAGCAAGCTCGGAGTAGACTACTTCACTGGGTTTTTCCTTTTGATCACTGAAAACCACCCAAGTACAGATGGGATGCAATCTATGTGGCTGAAAGCACCTGTATCCTAAATAATTAACATGACATTTACAAGGCTGTTTGCTTACTCTTTTCCTCTTTTTTTCTACTTTTTTTCTTTTTACCAATTACTTCCAATAATGATGGCAAGTAGGTTTCTGCTCCTGACTGAGTTAGTGATTATAATGTCAAAGGGGCTTGTGTAATGTCTTCTGTGTCTTAATAAACCTGTCAACTGAGGTTACACTGCTTTCTAATTTTCACCAGTGTAACATGCTGCTGCACAGCTGGGGAGAAATGGCAGACTCGGGAGCATTGTAGCCTGCTGTTGTATTTTATTATTAGATTGTGTCCTGATAAAACCATACAAAGTGGTTAAGCTTTAAGTTTACAGATTAATCCTCCGCTTTAGAAATCGGTCTGCTGCTGTCTTTGTGTGTTTGGTTTTGAGTGTTTGATCTGTATTGTCAGCCTTTTGCATCATTTTTCTTTGTTTCCTGGGCAGTGCCTCATTGCAGCAGGCAGAATATAAATTCTGTTTGCAGCAGGGACAAACAATTAGTAATCAATAATAATAGCAACTAGGAAGTCCTAATGAATTGTTATGGAATCTCTATGTCTTGATTTGTCTCTGTGTGTGTGTGTGTGACGTTTTAGAGCAAGCTACAGCAAGAAGTTGTGGGAGGAGAATCCACAGCTCTGCAGATGGCTGGAAAGAAAAGCATCTTATTACTTAGGTGGATGCAGTGGGAACATTAGATTAATGGCTGCACTGTGTGAGTTCAGTCCCTTATATTTACTGTACATAATGATTTGCTTATAAGTAAGTGAGGCCTTGCAAAGAGGTCTGCAGAGACAGTGCATTCAGATAATTGTGGTTTCTACCAGGCAACTCCCCCTTTTACTGAAATTTCCAGGAGATCAGCAGGGACTGTTTGAAGGGGAATCCAAGGCAAATGTCTTCTGGACTTCCTGTGCTGGTGCAAGGGTTGCATTCCTTCCCTCATCAGGATCCACTGCCACTGGATATTTATTTCTTGTTTTAGTCTGTCTCCCTCTTTCCTCAAGTACAATCTTTGTTATGTCCTGGCATGTTTTCTCCCCACTCTTGCCACTTATGGGTTTCCTCTTTCTTTGTTTCCTCACGTAGGATCAACTTTCCTGACGGTGTCTCCTCTCCTGGGCACCAAGGAGAGAGGACCAGGCCCACCCCATCCTCTACAATATGCATAATTTCCAAATTAGGATTTAATCAGCCATAGAAAAGAGCAATGGTACCTCTAGCAGGGGAAGTGCAACTCTGAGTATATGACAAAGGTCGAAATGACCTGGTCCAGCATGCTGGACATGAATTCAGCCTGAAAAGGGGGCTGGATTCAACACTTCAGTTAATTTTGACAAATGTGAGAAACTTCTTTCCTCTTCTTCTCATTACATTTTCAAATTTGCATTTCACAGAGCTAATCAATTGTTGAAAGTGCCTCAAAATCTTCTCAAGACATATGGGGATTATTGGCATCTGTGTGTTTAAGGAAGCAGGTATTTTACAGCTTGAAAATAGCATATGCCTAAGGTTCTAATGTAACAATTTAGTTTTCAAGAGCTGCAGCAGCAACACAAGTGTCTGTAACTCACCTACCATATGCTTTGGTGTGAGGGGACAGCAACAAACACTTATGTTACATATCCTGTTTCTTTGTTGCAGCTGGCTAAAAATGTGTACTGAAATGTGTTTGGGCGTTCAAAATGGAAAATAACGATAATTTTTAAATGTTTTAATAGAAATCAGTGTTTTAGTGGGATGAGTTTAATATAGAAATGAAAACTGCCATGATGTGTCCTGAACAAGCTGGGTTTCTGTTCAAAGGTATGTAGTCCAATGGATGTCACCAGACTGCTGTACCTTTGTCACTTAAGCACTACGGGCAATTCCATCTGGAAGCCATTATTCCAGCTTCCATGTTTTTCAAGGATTGCAAATTTGCAAACATCGATCATGATTTAAAGCATTTGTCCTTTATTTAGTTAACAAGAAGGCACAGCTGTTTCCCTCCTACTCCCACCAATCCCTTTTGCAACATAGCTGTCTCAGAGGACTGAGCTTACCTTGAGTCTCTACTTGTGTAATTCTCTGTATGTTTTGGGAAGGCATTTTCCCAAACACTTCCCAAACACCTTTCTCCTAGTTAAAAAATCCAGGGTATACCTTTAAATAAGGTGTGCACCAACCAGCATTTAGGATTTTATCTGTTCTTAACAGGTTGCTTATGACAATGAAGACAAATTTTGCTTGAAGCCTGACTTTAAGGTAGAAATGATGCCATTTGTACTTTGGTAATTTATTTATGGCTACTTTCCTTCCAAGTCATATTTTAGAGAACATTAAAGCCATTGGCCCAAACACACAAAGACTATAATCTTCCCCTTAGAAGAAGGCTGGCTGACAAGGCTGCTAATGTGTCACCTTCTAATAATCTGATAATTATAAATGCTGCAAAGAGGAGCGTGGGGTGCTGGAGCAGCAGCACACACCAGGCAGTCCCGGCCTGATGATTGCAGCACAAGGGGGCGGGGGATTTGTAAGCTGCAAGTCCAAAGGCCACTGTACTTGAAACACCAGGGGCATGTTTAATTACCCTGCAAGGCACAGCCTGTCATGTTCTATTGCTATTACGGGTGTGCTATGGGAATAAGGTGTTATTTATACATCAGAGGACTTATTGTAAATTATATTCTGCCTTTTATGAATTTAGAAAGGAGGTTGAGTTTTGTCATCAAATCTGGTGTTCTGTTCTTCCAGGGGGAAAAAAAAGTATAATTTGTACTTTAATTAACATTTTTTTTCTAGATTGCAGCCTGTTTTGCAACTAAGAGAGTGTTATTGGTTTGGAATTGATTTTGGTGTCATATGTTGTCATTTGACAAAAAACAGTTTTACTAAGCTGTTTGACATTCGAACAGCTGGTAATGTCACTTTTGTTAATGTCTTTAACCACATTTTTAACAAAACAGCAGATGCTCATCACAAAAGCCATTTTCCTCTTCCATCCAAATGTGTAAAATCAGCTAACTTACTGCTTCAATTAGAGCTGAACTTTCTAAACAAGGGAACTGACCTGAAAACAGACAACCCGTTAAGGAATGCCCTTTAGGTGTATATCTGGTTAACCTTTAAACCTAGGAAACACCTTTTTTTGGAGAAATATGTTCTTCAATATGTATGACTGCTGCAAATGGTCCCCAGATTTGCTGTCTCTGAAAGTTGAAGGATCTGTTTCAGTGCTGAAATACTCAGCAGTCATGGAAAGACTTTTCAACTTTGTGTATAGAGCTATATGTTTTAACATCATAGAATATTTAAAACTGAATAGTTGAGGGACTAAGAGAAGCTGTAATCCGGGATTTTGTATATGTCAGATTGCACCATATGTAAAATTGTCTATGCTTATAAAAATGTGACTGCACTTCGTTTGGTCACACAAAAGAGGATTTCCAGCCAGAGCGACATGCCAGGGATGGTTCTGACATGTAAGAGCTTTCCCAGAACCTGCTCGTTTCTTTTGGTGAGTGCAAGTTTTATACATATTTCATTTACAGTGCACATAGATAATGATATTATTCTTTGAGTTTCTCAGACATCAAAAGTTCACTTACATTAGATTTCAATTTGACTTTTTGCTGGGGTTTAACATGGCAGGCAGCTCAACCCCACACAGGCACCTGCTCACCCTCTCCCCAACAGTGAGATGGGAGAGACAACTGGAAGAAAAAAGGTAAAATCTGTGGGTTGAGATAAAGAGAGTTTAATAGGACAAGAAAGGGAAATTATGATTATGATAATAATCATAATAATAATGATGATGATAAAATAATTAGACTATACAAAAGGGATGCACAGTTCAATTGCTCACCACCCACGGACTGATTCCTGGCCAGTTCCCGAGCAGCAGCCCGCAGCCAGCTTCCCCCAGCTCTGCGTGCTGAGCCGTGTGGCCTGGGCCATCCCTCGGATCAGTTGGCATCAGCTGTCCCAGCTGTGTCCCCTCGCAGCCTCCTGACCTGCCCCAGCTTCCTCACTGCTGGGACGGGATCAGGAGCAGCAAGGGCCTCGACTCTGTGTGGGCACTGCCCAGCAATAACAAAAACATCCCTGAGTTACCAACATCATTCTCATCTTAAATCCAAAACACAGCACTGTACCAGCTACTAGGAAGAAAATTAACTTTATCCCAGCAGAAACCAAGACACTTTTGCTGTCAAGGTGACAGACTCATCCTCTGTGTCATATTTTAGCAACACTTCATAAAATCTGAGCTTGGATGGTGAAGTGGGAAATGGCTTAACAAGGGAATTATTTAACTCTTCCAGGCATTTTATAGGAAGAATTTAAAATTAACCTTTAGAAATGGTAGTGCAATAATTTAAAAATAATTTAATATTTTTAATAAAGCAATACTTTCTTCTTGTCTTTTTTCTTTTTAATATTTTCTTTATTTTTAGCTGGAGGTCAGTTACAAAACTGTAACTGTTACTAGGCAACAATTAAAAATGCTATCTCTACAGCTTATAAATTCTGTTTATTACATAGACTATAGTAAGCCTGCACATGCTTACTATAAAAAATAAATTATTGTGTTCTTTGTGTATGTGTGATGATAGCCAGAGATACAAATACCTCATGATCAAGAAACATTTAGTTCATCATCTGAAACTGACCTTAAAAAAATAATCTATGTCTGTAGCAATCCCTGATAGTACACATTTGTTAAACCTTGTTACTAATTGTTACTGAGATGAAATAGTAAAATTACCAGAATTTCATGTGAATGCTGTTAACCTTTTTCTAATTTATCATTTTTGTGATAATGTTGTAGATTTAACAGTACTTCCCTTGTAGCTGGTTATATTGTGCTCCAAAATTTCTGCTGCTGTCTTCTTCCATGTGTAGCCAAGTGAAATACCTGTTTGCATGTTTACGCTCTCTGTGATTATTTGAACAAATGCATGCACTAGGCAGACCAACAGTAGGAAAAGCAAATATTTACCAGATAAGGAACAATACTTATGGAAAGGGAAATTTATATTCCTAACGGTGACTATTGATGCTTTGTGCTGGATTACAATAGGTACATGTTTCAGTTAAAAAAAGGAAATTTTCAGGTGGCTTCCATTTAGTGACAAAGTAAAATAAACTGATTCCAAATTTCAGGTTCTGAACACTCACTGTGAACTGTATCCAAGCCATCTTACACTCTAATTCCCTGAAAAAATTATATCTGTTCCACCCTTTGAAGGCATCTCTTTGACCAGCTAGAACTATAAATGATAAATGGTTGATTTAAAAACAGCACAGGCAAAATTCAAATTGGTTTACTGTGTTTAGAGTTTCACCCACTTAGACAAATAAAAGGTAAAAGGTTTTTTGTTCTATTCTTTGTTTATACATTGCTATCTTATGTATTTTCATGATGTAGAAAATAGTTCAGCAAAGTAGCTTGTTTTAGTTGTTAGAGAGTATGGCAGAGCAGGTGAAACTTGAAAATTTGCTGGCAGTGTGTGACTGTTTTCTGAGTTTATCAAGAAACGGTCCTTCTAGAAAGGGTCTTAGGCCCCTTATTTTCACATTTACCTGACAAGATTCTTCTCAGTATTTCTCTTCCTTACTGGGTACAGTTTATTCCACTTGTATCCAAACCATCATGGCTCAGTTCCTCTTTTCTTGCTTCGTTGACCCAAATAATAGCCCTGAATGCTGACTCATATTTTCTGCTCAGTGATCACAAGTTGTTCATTCCTTGCCTACTTTTCTTTTTTGCTCAGAGAAACATTCCTGTAAATAGAGGAGGTTTAGTTGCTCCGTGATTTTGGAGCTGACTTTTCTGAGTAGGTTTTTCTATCAGGTTTTAGGTGCACAGAAATCATAGTTTCTCTTGGAGTCACATCCATGACTGTTTTCCTCTGCTTTAATTTGGAGTATTGGGAAAATCTCTGAGTTTGGAGTCAGTCTCCAAGAAGTGCTTCTTATTCTTACTCTGAAATACAATTTGCCCCAAAACTTTTAGATGATGCTCTGCCATGTGTGGTACCTCACTGCTTCCAGCTGCCGTTCCTTCCTTTCTGCCCAGATAATGGACAGTCCTTCTGTTTGGGCAGAAAAATGCTTCAAGGAGCCCTTTTATATTTCCTCCAACAAAGGCTTCACACACTTAAAATGTGCGAAGTGTGTGCTATAGACCTATTTAGAGATGTTGACACACTGTAGTTATTTTATCATAATTTTGTTAAGGATCCCTTTCACTGAGCATGACCTAAAGGCTGATAATCAACCAGCCTTCCACAGACTTCAACTTGTATCAGATCAATTTCCTGATCAGTATCTATATACTAGAGAACAATTCGTTTGAGTTTACAGATGGGTTGTAATTTCAATATCAATATTTTTCTTTAAACCTACAAATAAATGATATTTGAAAGTGGGAACTCAAATCCCTGAAGTACATCCTCCAAAAGAGTTGGTTATTACTATCATCCATCTTTTGGTCATAACAACAACAACTCAGGAGTGAGGAAATACTGAAGATTAGCAAGCCTAAGACAACCCTGAATAATGTGTTAGTTCTATTCAAAGTGGTTATCAAATGTAAGCCGACAAGAAGTCAAGGGGAAATTTGTCATAAATTATTGCCAACTGATTCTTTTGTTTTCAGAAAGAGGATCTCTCTCAGAAGTCAAAATTAATTGAAGTTGTTTCACTGAATTTTGATAATTCCTTTTTAAAAATTGGTTGAGATAATTTGGGTAAGTAACTGATAATGTCTCTTCAATATTGTTGAGGAAAGCAATAGATTTCTATAAATGATGATATGTATAGAGTGCATTGGTGGTTGTCAGTAACCACCTGTGCCTGAATATAGCTGAATTGTTTAATAGTTCAACTTTATCAAACATCAAAAGCCTGAACTTGTTTTTTTAAAAAAAACATTAGATAACTTATATAGTGCACAAAATTATTTTAGAAGCACATACCAAAGTGGAGTTAGGAAATTCTGAAATTAAGATTGCCTGTGCAGTTCACTGGGAGAAGCTTCTTTTGCCACTTGGATCCATTCACAAAGTAGAACCAATGGACAGTGTGGGGTGTCTGGTTTTAATTCCCTTTGGATGCAAACCTTGTATGGCCCATCATAGTGGGATCTTGCTTGTGAAGGGCTGTCCCACATAAACAGGTCCCTGTTGCAGGGTTTGTAATGGATTGAGCCACAAAACTCCAGGAAGAGTCTACTGTAAAGAGCATCAGGGAACAAACAACAGTTTTAATCTTGCTGCTTAATGTGCTACTGGGAGAAACTGGTCTGTTATGGGACTAACCATTACATAAAAAATGGTGTGCATATATATATAAATATATATTCTGGGTTTACAACTCTGAGTGTATCAGAACTTGCTTATGTGGATCTTTGGTGAATGACACAACAAATCCCTTCTCTAGCAGCTTGCACAGACAGTCTGTATTTACTCTCTGAGTCCTCTGTATTGGACTTGAAGTATTTGGATTTGATTGGTAACTCAGGCCACAAATGTGTTTCCCTGGAGATTCCCTTTACCTGCTCCATTGGAAGCGCCACCAACAACCTGTTATCGTTCTGCACTTCAGGAAAGTCACATAAATTGCACACAGTTTTTTGACCTGAAGTTTTCCTTGAACTGTGTGACTTCAGAGTGTTGTGAAATGACAAAGTTGAACCAGAAAATATGGTTCATTCAGCTGAGTGTGCTTCAGCTAAAACCTCCGTGGTTCAATGAACTTCTCTGCATATGCAATAACACTGAAACTCTCTGATCTGACCGAAAAAGTTAACATCACTTTTTCAACCACAGCTGCCTGTGAGCCACAACTACCTTTTTTGCCAGCTTCAGTACTGATCAAATTCACATAGAATCACAGAATAATTCAGGTTGTAAGGGACTTCACAACTTCAATGGGATCTTCATTTTGTCTAAACTTCAATCTCTTACTAGACTGTAGAGATCTGGGAGTAGAAGGAAAGGAAGTTTTTAATTTGTCCTGCAGTTTGTGACACAGTTTGGGGATTTGTGGTTTTCCTTTTCTCTTTATCTGAGAACTCTGAGTATAAAAGATAAATGGAGTAAAAGATGTGTGACACCACAGAGGAACAGGAGATAACAAGCATCCTGAAGAAGAAGGAAATGCATGTGTATCCAGTGATGTGGTAGAGTGAAGGGCTGAGAGATCCTGGAATAGGCTGGAAAGTGGTGTGCATTGAGGAATTAATATTGTCTTTGGGGAGAGAGTAAGAAACACTTCCTGGTGACAGAGAGAAATATGAAGGTGAAGAGGAAGGATATGAAGGAGAAGAGGAATACAGCTGAACAGGCCAAAGGGATGTGAGGGTGTCTGGGATATGGTGAGCTGTCATGGTGACATGTCTCTGTCTAGGAAGGAGACAAGGGAGAAGCTGTTCCCCAGTCATGGAGCAGGGTTTGTGGGTTGCAGGCAGCCCCAGTGGTGTGGGAAAGGAGGCCCTGACCAGCCAAGAGATCAGTGTGGAGCAAGGGATGGAAACGTGGAGGAAGCTCTGGACTTCTGCAGAGAGCTCAGTCTATGGAGCCAGACCCACTGCTATCCCATATTTCGTATGATAACTTTACTAGTAATGCCAACCTATTAGTACTGTGAGGAGAACCCTAATATTTCATATTCATTATATTGAGTGTAGATCTTTGAATCAATGCATAATGAGTTTATTATATGTTGCACCCAAAACTGGTGCAACATTTTGCTTGAATAGCACATAAGACATTTTGACATAATGCAGCTTTTTTGTTCCAACCTTTCAGCTAAATATTGCAAAATAATAACAAGAAAGCAGTTTCTGCAAAGAAGCAGAAGTATTTTATGACAAAAACAGCATTTAGAGCAACATTCTAGAAGAGCAGAGACACTTTTTTTTCCCCCTTGTCACTCTCATTAAGGCTCTGAGAGACTTTTTTGTACTGTCTCTGGCTGTTGGAATACCTGTCTCCAAACAGCTTTCTGTAGTGGAAAATCCAATTTAATCTCAAACAGTTTTATCAGTTCTGCAATACTTTTTTCTCCTATTGGAAAATAAAATAAAAAGATCATATGTCAACTTGACTACAAGGTGTAAAGCTTCTGAGCTTCCATTAATAAATGTATGCATCAATTATATGTTTGCAGATTCATATATGTATAGCTGAAGGCAGCCTCTTTGTAGGCTAAGGTTTATTTATGCTGCATAGAATATATTTTTCCAATTTCTAGCACTCTTGAAAGGCAGATTTTTTCCAGAGATTGTCCAGCTTTCAAGTCTTCATGAGATGAAACTTAATTTCTTTTCCAGGGATAAGGAACATGGGAAATTAAATAAACTCTCAGTCTGAGAATGCTGCATGCATTTAATTACTGTAATTCAAATGTTAACTCACTTTTTCACTGTGTGCTCTGGCTGCTGGAGGGTGTTGCATGTAGTCACTTATGCTGTGCCTTCTATGAACTGGGGTGGGTTTGGAGAGCCCAAAAGAAGGACTTACAGAAGTCTTTTGTTTTAGCTCTGCAATGCACAATATATTTAAACGGAGAGATCTCAAAATTTCCACCTCCTCCTTCTTTCTGAGTTAAGACAGACACACCTGCCAAGGCTCCAGCACCCATGTGCAGCCCCTCTCCAGGGCTCTGACTGTGCTTAATTGTCCGGGACCTCCTCCCACACCCCCTCAGCTTTCTGCCCTGAGGTTTAAGCTCAGCCCTGAGCTGTGCTGTGCTTGTGCCTGTCTCCAGCCCTGGGTGGATTCTGGTCTCTGGTTTGCTGTTACCAGGATGGTTGAAGGACTCTGGAAGAAGCATCGTTCTTCTCTCACCCACTTTCACTGGCCTCGCTCCAGTGGAGCGCCTGTGGCATCTTGCTGCCTTCAAGCAGCACCATGGCAGCTCTGAATTTCATATCCCTCTCTGCTTCCTGGATCAGGTGTGTCCATCAGCTCCGTGGGTTTCCCTCCAGCTGTGCTCACTTCTGTGTGCAGGGAATGTGCTGCAGGAGGCTGGAGGGGCTGCCTGGAGGAAAACCCCTGTGTGGCTGCTCCTGGCCTGGTCTGGGGGCAGCCCTGTTACCTCCCGGGCTGGAAGATCAGTTCTCATCCTTGTGAATTTAAGAAGGGTAGACTGGAAAGAGAAGCCCAGTTTCCTTTCTAAACAGCAGCTGTGTAGTTGTACCCCTAGGAGAGAGTGCTTACCTTGGCTGTGAAATAATGCCCGTAGCTAAAAAGCTTTCGGCATTGTAAATGATCACACATTTCATTTCAAGGTATTTTCCCTTTCCTTTGGGCAGTGTTGTACAACTCTATTCCTCAAAACATGATGCTAGTTAATACTGCATCAAAGACTAGGAAAATAACACTAATGCAACAGCGGGAATAAAAAGTACCCCAAAGTCAGGAAATACCAAGGGTCTCACTACTTCTGGAGCCATTTGCTTTGCTATCCTCTGCCTTCTTACATATTTTATGATGTACTGAGGTATCACACTGCTAAGACATTTGATAAGGTCTGAGTTTATGAAGGAAAGAGCAATACAGACAAGCAGGTGAGGCTTCAGTTAAAATATTGAACCTGCTGGAATTTGTCAGTTCTTGTAGTAAAGCCTGCCTCAAGACCAAGTTCTTTTCCCTTTAATCACCTGTTTGAGGTGGATACAAAGCTTTGTCTGGAGTGACTGTAAGATCTCGGTGTTGTGGGGCTGCCCTGATGCCTGGCTGGGCTCCTTGGCCCTGACTGTCTCCCTGCAGCCATACCTGGAGGCTCAACTTCCCCAGAGATTCCGGGTGTATGGTGGGGCTGGAGCAGCCTCGGGGGGAAGGAAATGGGGAGGTGCTGGCCCTGCTCAGAGCTCTGGTGGGTGCAGGAGGGATGAACACTGAAAGGGCCTAGGAACAGCAGCCATCCTCGCGGCTCTCCTTTGGACACTCTCTAACAGCTTCATGTCTCTGCCTGTGGCCTGTGCTCTCAAGGAGATTGTGAGGGGGGTGCAGCACGTGTTGGTACCCGAGGCAGGTGATACCATTGTGCAGGATGGGAAATTCCAGGCCGGGAGATGCATCCTCCACACATCCCCCTCAAGCGGGAGGGCTGTGGGGGGACCTTGTGACTGGGGGCTCGCCTGGAGATGGTGCTCTGTGAGCTGTGGCAAATCCCATGGAGCAGCTGTCAGGAGTCAGAACCTTCAGCTGAGCAGAGGTGTTATGCCATTTTCACTTGGATATTAACTGATAGTTAGCTTTTTGTGTGACCATGTCTGCAACAAAGCATGTACTGCTTTTACTGAGCCTGAAAACATTGGTGGTCTTTCACTTCACCACCTGAGCTATGCTTCAGGTAAAGTCATCTTTGCTTGTGTTGTAAATGTTTATTTCTTGCCTCTACTGTTTGTAAATACAATTTATAATTATCTTCTGCTGGTTATTATAAAGTATTAAGTACTCCTTTGTAGAAAATGATTAGTATAATGTATTAGGTTTAGTAGTGAGTCTTCTCGATAATGCGTGTGTGGGCATGCAATTTGTCATTGGTTTTGGTACAAAGGGAGAAAAAAAGGGAGATTAAAACAGTAATGTGGATGATACAGACAAAAATACCCAACAAGGCTTAGTTGGTGGTATTTTCGCATTATTTTTTTAAACTGGGCTGTAAAGCATGATAGGTGTTAGAGCTGTGCTATTGCATATCATCCTGGGATCTGTGCGGTGCCTGATTGGAGAAATTTTTTACAAGCCTAAGCTGCAGAAAAAGCTGTTTGAAACAAGTGCTGGTGATGGATAGACTTGCAGTAGTAACATCCTTGATTGGATGGTAACTCTACTTCATCAATTGCTGTAGGTACTACGTATGTTAAATGATCGGTGTTAGGGGACTTTGATGTAAGAGCACTTTGCTATTCTTTAAGGGTGAGCTGAGCCCATGAGCTTTTGGAAGATATTATTTAATATGTTTTGTATGATTGAAGGGGACTAAGCTGAAAAACATTAAAAGCTGTATAATCCCTGAATACAGTAGAATTTTCATGCTGATAATCTGCCTGATTGCTGGGTGCCACTGGAATATGATTATTTTCTTTGACATGTACAGCAGAAGTGAAAAGTAGCCCCTGATGTGGACAATCACAGTGTTTAGCTGTCATATCTGACAAACACCAGCTGAGTCAAACGAGGGGCCTTAGTTCAACTAAATGCATCTCTGTGCATCTATAGCCAAATGTGTGTCCAAGTCAGCTTCTGTTTGCTCCTTTGGCCTTCAAAGTCACCTGCAAACTTTGGCCCTGACCCTGCACCCTGCTCTGCATGGGTAGCTTGGAGAGGGGTATTTTACAGGAGTGAAGCAGAAGTCACAGTGAGGACTCTTGGAATGTCACTGGTACACAGTACACCTTATTACCCTCTTGCATCCTGTCTCCTAGTAATGTTTATTTGATTGACTGAAATTACAGTTAAGTAAAACTTGCTGTAACAGTAAAAACAATCACAGGTCAAGTGGCACCTAGTTGGGGTTTTCCTGAGCTCTAAGTATCCGATATGTGTATTTAAATAAACCCAGTTTCCTCTGCCCTTTCTCTGTCCAAAGGGTCGATACCTTTCTCTCTTGTAGCCTTATAAACATTTGGCGTGTTGGGAGATGTATTCACGTCAGTGTTTAGGAACATCAAAAGAGATGTTGTGTTCGCATCAGTGATCAGCACTGAGTACCAAGTAGTATTTGGGAAAGAATCCGGCATATCCCTCAGTGACTTATCTGGAAAGTGTGAATGGCATTTAATAAAACAGATTTTCCAGCAAACGACAGGCCAGAGCCTTGAAGCAAAAAGTGCTTCTGCCCTGTGCCAATCATTCACTTTCTTCCAGCTCTGTGACTTCTACCATGTAAAGTGTTCTTGTATTTAAACTGGTCCACATTGTACCAGTAGTAAGGTGTCAAATCCCTCACTGAAGCCATACAATAAAATACAAAAACCTGACTATTAACCAGTTAGGTTACTCATCACTGCATGGTCTGCCTGCAACCTGTGCCGGTGCCTCACCATCCTCACAGTAAAGGATTTCTTCCTAATATCTAATCTAAATCCACTTTCCTTCAGTTTAAAGCAGTATGTCCTATCACTACATGCCTTTGTGGAAAGTCCCTCTCCAGGTTCTCTGGAGCCTTTATAGGTACTGGAAGGGACCTCAAGGTTTCCCCAAAGCCATCCAAAGGATGGACAGCCCCAACTCTCTCAGCCTGCCTCCATATCAGTAGTTCTTCAGCCCTGTGAACAGCTTAGTGGTTCTTCTCTGGACTCATTCCAACAGGTCCATGTTATTCTTGTGCCAGGGACCCCAGACCTGGCCAATCCAAAGATGTCTCTTTACCTTTCCTGCTCCTCTGTGCTTACCTTGGTTTTAGGTTTTGAGTTTTAATTTCATTCCACTTGCCCCATTCTTCCTTGTAAAGTTCCTGGTAACGATAAGCTTGTTGCCTAGTACACCTTTCAAGCTTGAAATTGTAGTGTAGACAAGATACTTTTGAATTTTAATATGCACTGTGCATGCTAAAAAAGCATTAGTATTCTGTGTCCTGTTTGCTTCAACTAATAAAATTATAATAAAACTATAGTTTTCCTTATCTAACCTGATTTTTAGCACATTAGATACCTATTAGCCAATATGTTCCTTTCTTTTTCCCCCACAAAATTGTTGTTCACAGGAGATACCATAAACTACCACTTAGCTAAGTGGGAAACCATGCTTCCCATTTTAGCTTTCTTTTTGACATAACCTTCCATGTAAACATTGCTCTAATCACCTTTTCAGAGTTTAAATCACACTGCCAGTTACATCAGCATTCTCCATGACAGAAAATAATGCCCTATTGCTCCAAGGTCCTGTGCTCTTTTTTACAGATCATATTCACCCATGAAAAAGTAATGCTTTGCAGAATATTGTGACATTAAGCAAGTTCAGTTGTATTTTGCAGTTGTTAATTACCCTTACAAGGTGGATAAGAATTCTATGGGGAATCTCTTAAAAGAGAAGTGCTTTGCCCTTGGGATGTGTATTACCATATGGAAAGCAGGCTTATGTTCTTAGTTAATTATCTTTGTTGTTTCAGTTCATTTAAAGGAAATGTAATAATTTGTTGGTTGTTAGTACCTGTGTATTTTAAAATGGGAAATTGTTAGAATAATAAACACCCCAAGGGGGTGCTTACAGTACTCCAGAAAGACACTTTCAATTATTTTTTCCCAAGGCATTAATTTTTTTAAGTGGAACCAACAAAAATATTAAACAAAGGTGATATATGGCATCTTGGGGAAAGCTTATTTCATTATCATTACCATTTTTTGCAGATGGTTCAAAACTTTTCTCCCAGTGATAATCACATTCTTACTACTGTCTGTGAGAGTAGAATCACACTGAATTTGACAGCTTGGAGCAACAAAATATCAAAGCAATAATTGAAATTGGATAGGATGATAGTGCTTAGTCTTGTCTCATGGAAATGTGAAGGTCATGGAAATAGGTGAGGGAAAAGCTCAGCATTATAATGAACAAATGGATATGGGTAGGATCATGCTGAAAGGAGAGCCTGGGATTAGTTCACCTGGCTGGTAACAGGATAGTACTTCTGTCATGGAAAATAGAATTCTTTGCTCTATAAGGTGTTAGGAAGCTCTCTGTTATTTGGGGGGCAGTGTGTTATTTGGGGGAAGCTGGTGATTTGACTTTTCTAAAAGGCTCATCATGTCTGTGCCCTGGACTGAGGCCATGCTTGTTTTGCTGCTCCTGCTGCAACTGATGCTGCACAGTTCCATTAACTTTTGGCATTATTTGGAAAAGCTTAACTTTTTATTCTGTAAGGTAAAATTAAGGTAATTTTTTCCTCTCTGTCAAACTAAAATTGTAGTTTATTGTTATTTATAATTTGTAGCTTTTTCTAGTCAAGTATTTTTTATATAAGCTTATGAAAACAAAGGGTCAAATTGAAGAGGTTATTCCACTGATTTCAAGTAGTTGCTTTGGATTTACCTTCCTCAGACTGAGAGCAAGAAGCATCATCTAAATAAAAGAGCAATTATTTCCAAAGCACTCAGAAATTAGTAGGTTTTATTGTGCTTCATCCCCTAGAAGAAAACAAAATCAGGTCTAACCATTCCTTTCCTAAGCATTAGCTTAGGAAATCATCATAATTCTCCCAAGTTGAAACCAAAAATGGTTGGGAACTTCCTATATGGGTTGCACATTTGGTGTACCCGGTCCACCTGACACTGGATTGTAGTAGGATGAATTGACCTAATTTAGGAGGAAATAAATTGAACAATTGGCATCTGTTGCTTCCATGAACACTAGGAGTCTTATGACTAAGATGTTCTGAAATGGAAATAAAGCCTGAAGGGAAATTAAAGCACCCCATTTGTTCCTGTGTCACCGAACAGGGAATCAGCGCTGTGAACTCTTTAGGGCACAGTAAGCTCCCCTGACCCTTTTATCAGTGTTTACAGGCACGAGTAAAAGTGTTCAAATATGTTCCCAGAGGAGTTTCTGGGAGCTTGGAACGGACTTCATCTAAAAGACCTTACTTAGACTCTCTTTTCAAATTGCAGCAGTTTTTTCCTCTGTTTACTACAAATAGCTACCAAATTGCTTTAAAGTTAGGTCAGAAAAATCACCTGAGAATGTCTCTGCCAACAAACCAGTCTTGTGTACATGCTGAGCCGCGTGTGCTGCCTTTCTCACATTTGTACTTGCTTCGTATTCCAGTTAAACTCCCAGAGCCAGGATTGCCCAGGTTTAACTAAAGGCAGGATTTGGTCAGGAGAATCTTGCTGCAGCTGCTGCCTCCTCTGCAGTGGGAGCCAGACAGAGCACAACTTGCCTTTCATAGGCCTGAGGTTGAGTTTGCAGAAAGATGAGCAAATTTGCTCTGGAAATGCCAGTCAGACCAGAGCAGAACTGTGTTTTAATTTTTTGAAATGGCTAGTTCTGACTAGCCTGGGTCTGACAGCGTCTAAAGGCTGCGTCTCCTTGCAGTAGCTGTTGCCATTACAAAACTGTGTCCTGTGCCAAGGCCAGCAGTGTTGCTGTGTGATTCTAATTGACCTTTTTGTGGGGGTGCTTCCTTTCACCGTTGGTTTGGGCCTCGCTTAATCAGAGCATTTCAGGGTAGTAGGGCATCTTTAGCAAAACAAGCGTCGTTCCCCTCTGAGAATTTGTCACATCAGTTTATTAATATCTTTCAGAAGAGGAGAATGCAAAAATATATTATGTGGAATGGAGGTAATTCTGCTGCATTTGGGGAAATGCTTTGGATGTGTGTGGGAGTACAGACTGCATTTATGTATTTCACATTCCCAGATCCAAGACTACCTTATCAAATGGAGGTTCTGCCAGGCTTGTGGGGTGGCATGTGAACTCTCTATCTGAAAATAGAAGGGTTTGGTTCTGAGCTGTAGTTCTCATCTACTCTTTTAATTAAGTGTCTTTACACACCAAGAAGCATCGAGGCTTACGTTGTGAAGCTCTTACCTGCCTGATTCTATTCCAGTTTGATTGTTTTAAAATCTACTTTTCAAAAATCAATTGAATGTAAAATTATGCTGGTAATAAAGACATGATTTTCACTTGTCATGAGCTCTGATTCAAGATTGATGGGTGGTCATTTTACAGTGCTTTCCAGATATGGTGGCAAAACACATATTTATCTTCTGAACTGCTATTTTAAACATCACAGCTACAAATGAGAGTGACAGTAACCTGTAGTTTAGGTTACTTGATACATCTCAACTTATTATAAAACAAGCACATAGGCTCAGGTTAAACACTGCCTTGGCTTTTTAGCTTGGAGAGAGCTGCCCATATTGGTGTATAAAACTAGGAGATCCAGACTTAACTTGCCTAAACAACTATTAGCCACTGCTTTGGTCTTTATATAAGCCTTTCTTCTCAGTTAGCAGGATATAAATTTGTTTTCAAAAATTCTTTGTTTTCTCTCTGGTGTTGTTTACTTTCACTAAGATGATCTCATTTGATCAATAGAAATGTAGACATGGAGAAGGAAAGGAAGGACAAAATGTAAACAGCATGTTTGTTTGAATGTCACCCCAACATGGTAAAATGAAAGATTGGTTGAGTTTACAGCCAGGAGGGAATTTCTTTGCTGTACTATTTCATATTCTCTCAGGTAATGTGAAGGGCTGCTGTGTTACTCTAGTCAGGAGCCAGTGAGTTGCCAAATGATGCCCAAGCAGCACCTCTGTTTCTCTGTGGCAGCCTCCTCCTTGTCCCCAGCATGGCTGTTGCTGGTAGGTCTGTCTGGTTTATTACTGCTGATAGAAAAGTTTGCTAAATAGCCTTGGTCTAGCTGTGGGCAGCTCAGGTTCAGGGTAGGAGAAGTTAGTCTGGGCTGAACTGTGGTCCTGAGTAGGTATCTAGCACATACTTGCCTGAGCAGATGGCTGGCATCTGCATGTGTGGACAACTTCAACGCTTTAAATAGGCCAGAAATAGTAAAGAAGCAATGTATAAGCTTTGTTCTAGCCCTCCCAAAGAGATGAGGCTTGATTAGAAGTTAAATGACACTTTAGCATTGTTTGGGCTAACATCACCTGGACTCTTTGTCTGGTGTTGGAGGCAGCAGACAGAAGAGAGGCAATGTAGCCACCATCAGCTTTGCCCACAGGAGAGTTCAAAGAGCAAGATGGAGAAAATAACTCATTCAAAGACATCAACCATTTATCTGTGTGGACTGGAATGTATGAGGATGTCCTGCTGTGTGCTCAGCAGCCTGCAGGTTTTTCACTGTAGAGCAAAAAGCACAACCAGCAGCTCCTGGAATTAACGCTTGAGAAGTTGGTTCTCCTCACCACTCCTTGAAGGATTGTCTGTAGGAGAGGGAGGATTCAGGACAAAAGATTTATCTCAGATATTAAGCTGTATCACTGAAAAATGGGCAGGAAAATACCTCAACAAGCTGTGTGAGGAACTCAAAGGCCATTTAGCTGGAGAGAAGCTGCAGGGTATTCTGAGCATGGAGCACAGAGGAGCTGAAGAAATACAGTGCATTAGACTTTAATGAGCATTACACCAGATCTTCCTAAAGTATTGATTAGCTAGACATCAGGGACTTTTGAACCTTAAATGCCTGCAAAAGCATGCAGGGTTTAAAAGACTCATCACTACTCCTCAGAATAAGAATCAGGTTCTGGGTAAAAGGACTGAATACGGCAGAGGCTTTGGTACAGCTATTTTGGGCTACAAAGAGCCTTTTAGTGCTCAACAATAGCATGGTGTTCGGAGCCCCAGAAGAAAAAAGAACAGACAAGCCATATATTGTGAAAGTCATCTACATAGCATTAAAGCTTGGCTGGGAGAGAATGAAAAGATGCAGATAAAACATGGTGCTGCATAAAAAAGGCTTTCTCTCATTTACATCCTCACCTCCTATTTGGAGAGCCTTTTAAGAAGCTAGGGCTATGAGAAGGAAAAGATACAATTAACAATGTGTATGTCTAATGTTTTCAGGCCTCAGTACTTCACGTTCTTGGGGCTGGGATCATTTTCATAGTCTGGTAGTACTTTACAGTGGTGCAAATGTGCTCAACTCTTCACCCAAAATGACAGCCCTGAGTATCCTTAGAAACAATAGGTCCCACAAATCAAGGGTGCTTAAGTCTGCTGAGGACTGGGTGTGCCAGGAGTTTAAGGTAGCCCCACTAAAGAGACAATAGGGGAAGCAGTTTTCAAAATTACGGACTTGGTATCCTTGGTATTTGATGTGTTCCAGCTACTTACTGGTTTGGGTTGTTTTCTTTCTCAAAAACTTGTAAAAACAATCAGATAATTTAAAGTAAAATTTGAATTTCGTTATTTTGAAATTCATATAAATATCTGTCTAGATCTAGATATATATTAAATAGATATAGAGAAAGATATATGACACAACAAGAAGTAGAAAAAAGTTACAGTGGATGTAAAAGAACAGAATGCTAACTAAGAAGTCTGTGATGTCTTGGCCAAAGAAGATGAGCATCAAAGATAGATTAACATTATTTGAATTTCCCAACACTCCAAACACAGTCTTTTTCACTTCAAATATTCATATGACACCTGTTCCATATAGAGAAGCTCAAAGAGATGGAATAAGACTGAAGTTGAAAGAATAAAATTCTGGAATTAGATATTCTCTTCATATGAAGAAAGAAAGAAAGAAAAGGAAAGAAAGAGAAGGAAAGAAAGAAGGAAGGAAAGAGAGAAAGAGAGAAAGAAAAGAAAGAAAGAGAGAAAGGAAAGAAAGAAAGAGAGAAAGAAAGAAAGAAAAGAAAGAAAGAGAAAGAAAGAAAGAAAGAAAGAAGGAAGAAAAAAGAAAAAATATATCCCCTATACTAATGGCAATAATAAAACTGAAGAAATTAAGTCAAATAAGCAGAAGGAGAACCAGAACCTGTATCTGACAGGGTGGATATGTACAGTGAAACACTACAAGCCTTGAAGAACATGCTTACTGTAACAAAGAGATGCTGGTGAAGATATAATGACCTGGGATTGGTCCAGTACTGGAAGGAATGATGCTGGGACAAAACGTGCTTGAAGCACAGTTTGCACGGTTACTATCTTTTTGATCTTTATATAAGCAACAACTTGCCATTTAGAGCAAATCCTGTGGTTATGTTTACTACTTTTATACACTTAGGAAAATACTGCTATTTAGGTCTGGCTGATCTGATATTTCACCATTGGTTAATCTACTCAACATGGATATGGGCCTGATTAAAATGTAATATTTTTCCAAATACCTGCTAAGTTATTATGTGAAGAGACGTAATTTTGATTAATTTCAAACTAAGAAAAAGCAATTAAAGGTTTTTTTTTCTTAATTCTGTCTCCCCAGCACTTCACTGAGTATTCAGTGATTTACCTTTGCATAGTTTATTCACCTGTGAGAAACTGCACTGGGTGAGAATCATGGGTAGTCCAGCAAAGAATTAGCAAAACATCTCCATGCCTCCATGTGGACATGCAAAGGGCATGAGAAGGGCATGCGAATATCCTTTGACAGCTGTGATTTGCTAAGGAGAGTGAAAGAGGGACAGCGCTGCTAATGCTGGAGTATATTTGCAATTAACAGCTTTCACAAGTAACGTACATCCTCATCTTTATGTGACATTTAATCACCTGCAGTAAGCACTTTTTCACTTGTACATTCTAACATGAATGTTATCCTTTAGTTGTAAACAAGCAGAAGTCAATTACCGCAGTAGAGAAAGTCACTGCAGCAAACAAAAAAGAGAATATGTCAAAAGATTTCACTTAACAACCATTGCTCATTTTTGTATCAGACCTCCTACATTTCAGCATGCTCACTTTCTCCTGGGAGCTTTTGAATCTATTGTCAGTCTGTAAAGTTAGAAAGAAGAGTGAGTTAAAACCTATGTAGAGACTAGAATTTTGCTATTACAGTTCATCTCTACCTCAGTAGACTATCTGCATATCCATCCATTGCCAACTGTTCTGAAACCTTTTCATCCTGTCACAATTTTCTTATACTACTTTAGTGCATTTAGCAACTGGGAAGTTTACCTCAGTAGTGCTACATAAGTGAAAGTAAATTCTCAAAAGAGATGGAGAAAAGGTGAGGCAGGAATAGTATGACAAGTCTGAGATGTATGTGAAGTTGATGTGCAGAATCAGTTCCTACCTAAATAAACAAATGGCTGAGTAGAGATAGTGAATAGGGCATTTTAGCAGATGATTACATTATTAAAATATTCAAAGAACAAAGACTCTATTACTCTGTTACTCTTCTGCACATTCAAGTCTGTCACATTTCACTTATATGAGATGGTGCTTGGGAAGATTTATGCATAGGAAATACGTCAGTTGTGAAAGGCCAGATCCTGCAGCAGGTTCCATGGTGGGATCTGTGGTTTGTTAGAACAGGGCAGAGCCTTTCCTTTGGACATGTAGAGTGTTTTATGCAAAGGGAGCAGCTCAGCAATCCTTTTCCATTAAGAACAGGTTGGGATTAGTTGTAGGAAACAAGAAAAAGTCTGAGGAGGTGGGAAATTAAAGCATCAGACCTTTACTGGAGTCTGTTTATAAGGATGATTTCTAAGCAGGAACCTGGGTAGTCCAGAACACTAAACATTCTAGTAATCCATACTGCTGGGACTTACGCTGCTGCTATTGCAGCAAGGATTAGGCTGTCACAATAGGATGATGAATGAATAAATATATGAATATATCCTGTTAGTGCTGCATCTCAGGGGAGAGGAACAGCGAGGTGGTGAGGTATTGATTCAATTATTTTCCTAATTAAACAAAAAATATTGCTGATAACTAAAGGCAAAGAAAGAGGTAGCAGAAGTGCCCTCTGTGGAAAATGCACACAATACAATTGTTAAATGTACCAAGGACGTGGTGTTCATTCAGTCTCATCTGTGCCCTGTTCATATGGGGGTAGGGCAGGGGACAAGATATTTAGATTGCTCTTGGTTCATTGCAAAATAATGATGGATCTACAGAAGGAATTTTCAGAAGTTTTTGTGGTCAGGATTGCAAAGCAGAAACATCACCATGACACAGAACTTTCTGTGACTCCACATTGAATTTGCATAGTAGTTCTTTCAGATAGATATTTTCTGAGCAGGTATCAGGGCTTGATTTGCAGAAATACCTGTGCCTCATTTAAGCTGTCTTGTTTCTTAAATGTGTATTTTAATTTGATAGAGTATTTGAAACAGCAGTATTTCTTTCATAATCAGGCAATTAATTGTCCAGTTTATTTGATTTTATTTTAATAAATAGTGTCCACAGGGTAAAAAAATTCTGTTGCTCAGCATTGACATGGAGTTTGTAATATCTGAATTGTGCAGGTGTTCTAATTTAGAAACAAAGAATCCTGTCTCAGAGTCCCTGCTCTGTACATACCAAGAACTTCAAGATAACTCTTGAATGGGGTTTAAACCTGTTTTCAGGGAATCTCCTGTGACATCCCTTGGAAGCCTTGCCCCTGTTCACAATCAGATGTGCTGTTGCCTTGGTCTGTTGCACAGGTAAAAGCAGTATTGGGCAGCATGCACTGCACAAATGGTCTGGGGGTGTGCAAAAGGAGGAGACATTTTCTGCTCATTTTCAGTTCCCACCTGCCTGGGCACACTCGAGGTGGTGTTTGTGTCTGCAGGTGTGTGTTTTCTGTACCACTGGCATAGAGCTCTGCCACAACCTGCCTGATTTGTCTGAGGACACGGTACTTATTTTCTTATCAAAAGATAATTCATGGGTATTATTAAGACAATGGATTTGACTTTTCAATGAGTTTATGTCTTTAAGAATAGTTTTCAGAGAATGAGTCAGCCATATGTTAAATCAAATTTAACATCCATTATGAAACACTGAATCATACTTTATATTTCTGTAATGATAATAAATGATCATCTCTCCCATGTTCCCCTCATTTGTACTGCTGCTCATCAATCTTGCTAATATCACAAAGATTTATTAAATGAATAATCTTCAAAGTATAGCTGTTTTAATATTAATAGCCCCATTTTATGTTGTTCCTCTTACGATAATTCCATTTGTGTTAAAGCATGCTGACTTTAAAAGTAATAATCCTTTTTACAGTGAAATTTAATGAATAGAAAACCAGTAAATCAATAATAAAGTCCTTCTTAATGAGATTTTGTAATTATACCAATACATTACAAAATACAGAAAACTTCTGAATGCCCTTCACATGTAGGAGAATCACAGAATTAACAAACTATACAATGAAAGCTGAGGTAGTGCTTAAATGGAAGAGATGTTGAGATACCATTGTGAATACATGCAGATGAACAATATATTTAGTCAATGTTTAAAAGTATCCCAAGGTTGTAGTATGCTCTGTGAGTTATGACTCAACTCAAAATCTCCGTTAAAGATACATTCTGGATGATTAGCTCTCATGATTCTGTTAATACACAAGTCCTGGTGGTAGTCAGAGTTGGGCTGTCTTAATTTTTGTTCTCCAAGAGTCTTTGGTATCACTTAGTTGTATTTCCAGGCAGACTGGAGGGAGGAATCACTGCAGCCCCCTGCTAACACAGCAAATGATCTGCTCTGTACTTTAACCCCACAACTGAGTAATGTGTTAAGCATCTTCTTAGTAAAGTTTCTCACATTAAAAAAATGTTCTGTTTAATATCAAAGTGGTGAAATTCTAATTTTTTAAAAAATGATTGTGGTTCAAAACTAGACAGTTGGGATTTACATTGGTGAATTGGGTGATGTCTAGGGGAATTGAGAAAGCCTGGCTGATCTTGAATATTTTCCTTTTGGTAAAATAAATAGGTTTGAGCAAATGAAGAGTGGGTCTGTTGGCTGAATTTGACAGGCGAATCCCTGGGCTCTGGGAGGGTGTGAAGGCAAATCTGCTTTTTCCTGGGGTAGGGGAAATCAATGTTCTAATGTGTAGAGCACTACACAGTGCTCAACAAGTCCTGAACGTCTCTCTGGCCTGTCATTAATAACCAAATAACACCCAGAGGGGCCAAATCTATTTCTTGGGCTCGCTGCTGGTGCAGGTGTGGAGAACTATTATTAGAGGTGGGGCTGGGAGACAAGAACTGCAGTTTGCTGCCTTGCCTGAGGTTCTTGTTAAGCTCTCAGCATGGGTGCAGTGGGTTGTGCTCACTGACAGCTACTTATCCCTCCAGCTTCAATATTTTTGCTGTGTTGCAGTTTGTGAAGTGCCTGGTCTGGAAGGCATGTGAACAATGTGTTTCGATAATCCAGCTGAGATGTAATGAAAGCATGAATGACAGCCTAGCACCCTCCTGAGACAGCCTTGGTTGTAGCTTTACTTACTATCCTCTGCAGATGTAGAAGTTTTTGTTATGTAGCTAAACTGATAATCAAAAGCTGGACTGATATCAAAGATGACCTCCAGGTCAGGAACTTTCAAACCAGACACTCTAAAACTTCCTTGAAAAGGAGCTGCAAAGGATGAAGTGAAATTCAAAAGGTATCAGGCACTAGCCAAAATAAGCTCAACATTTTAAAAATCTAATTGTAGGGCATGTTTTTCTAATATCCACAGCTAAACGGCATTTAGGTGTCTCATCAAACAGGAAATTACTTTCCTTGGGTCACCTGCTGCAGGAAAATAAATCTGGCCTTAGCAGTATAAGAATAGTTTCAAATTATACCTCTCAGTCATGGTTCCTAATAAAACCCTAGGAACACATGGCAGACACCTGTGAATTTCAGCCTGAGAGTCTCCATAGCACATTTCTGGACAGAAAAAAAAAATTTAAAAAGTCTTATTCTGTCTAAGTCAGTGAAGACACCAGGAAGGCAACTTGGAATGGGGCAGTGCTATTGTGCATGGAGTTAGAAAGGAGTGGTGAGGTTAAAAACCAGGCAGGGGACTTGAGGCTGAGGATCAATTCCCTGATCCGTTCTCGACTGTGTTTCTTAAAGCCTGTGCCAAATTTACTTTTGCTGTTCCTTTTCAATTAGGATTTTAATGAGAAGGCAACATTAAGTACAGTGTAGCTCTTATCAGAGCTGAAGTCTTTCACATATTCTATTGCACAAGTGATAATTCCTGTCTGTTTTAGTCTTCTTGTTTTAACCTCATGTACTTTCCAGATAAAAATGTCCTCATAAAGGTAGGCATTTTTCCCTTTAAAAGGTTTATACCTTATTTTTACTGTCATTTTACTCTAAGTTTTAACTGACAAAGTGAATTCCTGAGAACTGGGATGATGAGATTATGGTATCATAACAGCAAATGCTGTGGGTTTGTTTGTGGGTTGGTTGGTTTTTTAATGTAAAATCTAACAGAGCATTTTGTGTATAACTGACCTTACAGGAAACATTGCTAACAATTATTCCCAATTTCTAAAAGCTGAAAAGTTGCTTCCTTCTCACCAAAAGGAATTTAGCAGCACATAAGCTCCCTTGAGCTGCTGCACTCGAGCGTCACAGCTCCTCACTTTGCCCTTCCACTAGTCTCCCAAGCTTCTCTAAGTTCCTGAAATCAGACATTTTAGATGACTTCGGCCTCTAGGGCTCTCACATTTTGAGAAATAATCTTCCCCTTCTGGACCTCAGAACTACCTACTGCAAATCTTATCATCCATTTAATTCAGCATGTATTAAAATTTGGCAATTAATTATCTGCAGTTCTAATCCAGTGAGTCTGTGCAATTAACATCTGGGATTCAGCACATCCTTTTGCTGACTTTTTAATTTTAGGACTTGGAGACAGTAGATCCCCTCTAGGAGAGCTGAAATAAGTGAGAGTAACCTATACCTGACATTTTTAATCCTATCTTAGAACCCATCCTGTTACTCACTGGCTCTCTAGTACCGTGATACTTCTGAGTAGTTCTCTTAACATGTGACAGCAAACTTGTGTGACCTAAAGTGCTCCAATGGATACAGAGAATGTGAAATGGGAATTACTCTGTTCTCCTTTCCACAGCCAGCAGGTGTGTCCTGGTGTGATACCGGCCCAATGCTCCTCACCCTCCCCTGCCACAGCTGGTCAGAGGAGAGGAAAAAAATTAACAAAGGGTCCAGGACCGGGAGAAAACACTCCAAGGGCAAAACAGGTTCAACTTAAGTTGCGAAGTGAATTTATTACTAAGAGGAGGATAATGAGAAATAAAATAAGCCCTTAAAACACCTTTTCTTCCCCCAACCCCTCGTCCTTCCCACCGAGAGCACAGGGAGGGCCTGGGGGTTTTGGTCAGTTTGTCACCGAGATTTTCTTCTGCTGCTCAGGGAGAGGAGTCCTTCCCCTGTGAGACCGTGGGGTCCCTCCCACGGGAGACAGTTCTCCGTGAGCTTCTCCAGCGTGGTTCCACTCTGGGCAGCAGTCCTGCCACACCTCCTGCAGCGTGAATTCCCCCACGGGCAGACAGTGCTCCCAAAACTGCTGCGGTGTGGGTCACTGTTCCACGGGCTGCAGTCCTGCAAGGCCAGGCTGCTCCAGCCTGGGAGCAGGGCCCTCTCTCTGCCCCGGGTCTGAGCAGCTTCTCACAGAAGGCACCTTTGTGGTCCTCCTGCTACCAAAAACCAGGCTGTGCAAAACCAATACAAGGTGACATTGGCTTTTCTGTCCCTTTGTAAAATAGAATCACAGAATCATCGAATGGTTTGGGTTGGAAGGGGCCTTAAAGATCTTGTTACAATCCTCTGCTACGGGCAGGGGCACCTTCCACTAGACCAGGTTGCTCAGAGCTCCATCCAGCCTGGCCTAATCTGAATGCTCTTTGTGTTCCTGCTATGACAGATTCAATTAATAAACAAACTTATCCTGAAAACCTATTACAGGATGTTGTAAAGGTAGAAAAAAATCCTGACTACTAACATTAGTAAAAGTTTCTTCAACACTGCCCAAGGAACTTAGTTACATATTCATAGAATCCTAGAAAGTCTTGGGCTGGAAGAGACCTTAAAGATCATCTAGTTCTACTTTCATTTAGCAATCGGGGCATTTACTATTAAACAGAAAGACAAAAGAGCAGAAACAAAAATTAAAATTCTACATGTGGGTAGTGTTTCATTCTGAGGAACAAAGGGACTTCATTTCTAGAGAACAACAGTGGAAAATGCATCTAATTATTTGTTTCACAATAGAAAATGGTTGGTAACTCCCTTTCTGGAAGGACTGTTCTAGAAATGACTGTAAATTTCTGAGCAGTCAAGCATTCAGGCATACCTGTCTCTTCATATCTTTTATAGGCAAAAGCACTGCTCAGGTCACTGTCTTATTTTTGTATTATCAAAGAACCACCTTCCACTTTAAATGCATCAAAGGAAAAATGGACATTTGTCCTTCATTCTCTGGGCGTCTAGATACAAATTGCACTAGTGTTACTTAAAATCCTGCTGACAATTCTGCTGATACTTAAAATCCTGCTGAAAAACCCTACTTAAAATCCTGCCCACCATTCATAAATCCCTTATTATTCAGCTGTGGTGAAATGCAGTGACAGCAAAGTGTTGTTTACAAAATGACGCAGCAATGTCCTGGTAGAAGCCATCACCAGTGATGACTCAGATTTCTCAGGGTAAGGTCCTTTAGCAATTTACTTAATTTATCAGTATAATGTGCTTTTCTTTTGGAAAAAGACATTTAATTTCAATTACATATTTGTAGTGAAGCAAAAAATTTGGGGAGGGATAAAAATCCTACTTTTTTCTTTCTTTCTTCTTATCTATATCTCTCTTGCACTATTATATCCTGAATCTATTTTTCTGAAGGATTTAGCATTTAGGATGGACTTGAGGTAGATTATCTGTGAGGGTGAGAATTGGCAGGTTTCTGTGTTTCAGTACTGTTTCTTTCTCTTGCCTGAAATATTCCTGAGCGCTGTTGGAAGACCTTGTCAGAATATGTAAAGGCGTAACCAGCCTTCACATCATATGTGGATGTGCCATAGAAGGAAGTATAAAAAAATCTAGAATAGTGTAACTTCTCACAGACGTTCAGTGATTTACAGGATTGTATCTAGAAGCTAGAATATCTTGTAGAGGGTGTGGATTAAATATTTAAGAGCTAAGAGGCAAACTGTTTCTTTAGTCTCTCTGTTTGTCTGCAGGCACATGGGTAACACAAGGGAAGATGAACTCCCTTGTTTTTAACTCTGAGGTTTTATTGTGCAGTGTTGGCTGTGAGTAATCTACATGGGCAAAAAGCCTGAGCTTCCCCCAGCCAGGGTGGCAGGGAGGGGGCTGGGGGCTGGCTGAGCTCAGCCCTACAGACCCGAGCTGGGATTTAGGCTCCATGTGCTCAGAGCCAGACACAGCTGTGGGCTGGGAAGGGGCTGCTGGAGTGAAAAAGAGAGAACAGACAGGAACCAGCCTCTCCAGGCACCTACCTGTGCAGTCAATTTGTAATTCCTGAGCAGCACCCTAGAGATAAGAGAGAACATGAAGTATATTGAAGTTGTTTGGGGCTCAAGTTAAGTAGAGAAATGTCTTGTCTTGGTCACAGAACATCCTTAGCTCGAACATGAAAATTCCTTCGCAGAAGGAGAGCTTCCCTTAAGCCGTTATGAAGTGGGCTTAGTAGTGGGAATGACAACCTTCAGGTTCTAGGAAGCATGGGTTTGCCTTTGAAAATTCTAAAATTGGCTTAATAAACAGATTCAGAGGAAAGAGAAGGACTAACCCTGGACTTCCTATTGTTTGTGTTTTAGTTTCTGAACATTTTTGGTGCATTGAGATACATTGTCAGGCTTTTCTTATCAATCAGGAAGATTAAAGAAAAAAGATTTGTGTTTTCAGTAAAAACAGGAATATTCCTGAAAGCAATTTATCTCAGCAACTAAAGGGAAAATCCAACTGTTGTGACAGTGAGCAGCACTTCTGGAAGATGAAGCATGAGACTATTCTGCCCATAACATTCACTGAGACAAGCTGTTTGAGTTGTCCAAAATGGATTTGACCCATTTATTGTCCATTTGAAAAGTAAGATTAATGCCAATAAAAGCAAAATCCTTTACAGAGAACTATAGAAATCTCTCTATCAGGGATAGGGGCTTCTACCAAGCGCTATGGAGAAGCAGCCTCCTTGTCATGACCTAAAGAAAGCTGTCATCTGGCTCATTGCTTGTTCTGTTTATTTTGTCTTTCACCTTTGTGTTTTAATTAGCTCCTTTTTTTCTTCTGTTGTAGTGATTTAGTTTACATGCCATGGAACATGCATTTGATTTCTGTGCAGCATGGCATGCATGCAAATAATACTCAGGTACGTACTGTCTATTCAGAAGTTGTAGGTGTGTGATCCATTTTCTCATCTTAATCTGTATGGAGTGAATAGATATATGTAAAACAATTAAGAAAATAACAGCAGACCCTTATCCAATTAGAAAGGCAGATGTATTTCAAAACCAGAAGCTAAACCTAAAGGACCTAAGGACCCCTGCTCTTTTTGTTGGTGTACATCTTTGAAGTGTCCTGCATTAAATACCTGTTTTTTGAGACAGGACTCAGTGACTGAGTTGCAGCAGCTTCTGGTTTTGCATAGCTGGGTGTATCAAGGACAAATGATGAGGTGCAGTTGTTAAAAGCTGGAAGGAGAAGGGTTGGCTGGACAGCATTTGCCTTGGGATTTAAAACTGAAACTTCCAGATTTATAACATGATACAGCAGCATCTAACCTAGGCCCTTGCTTTAACTGGAGTAGCAGTGTGATAATATAAGCATTTTTCCTCACTCTTTTCCCAGACCTTAGTGTTTTGTAAGCCACCCTAGGCATTTACCTCTTTATTTGGGATTAATAGAAAAACGCAGGGAGCCTGAACTGAGGTCAAGAGCAAAACCTGCCAGCATCCATTTTCCTAATGGTCCTAACATTGAAAGAAGGAAAGTTGGTAAAAGAACATATTTAATGCAGCTTTGAGTCTCTGTAGAGGAAAGCACTGGTTTCCATAGCATCACCAGAAACATCTCTCTGAATATGGAAGAGGATGTTGAGGCTCGAGTTCATCTGGTTTGGCAGCAGGTGTGGAGTTAAAGCACCTCAGTGCTTTTTCCATGGCCAGTGGGCAAACAAGGGCACTTCCACAGGATGAAAGCATTTCCTAATAGACTATTGAGGTCACCCAGTATGAGAAGGCTTCTCTTAAGAGACTGATTTTAGAGGTGAAAAGAAGTGGGCAGTTTTACAAGGATATAAACCAACTCAGATACACATATAATGCTACAGTGCCTTTGACTCCCGCTCTTTCCTCTTGGCAGCTCAGCTGCTGAACTCCTTTGCTTCATGGTTTTACAGGAAATATGCCCCATTTATTGCAGCTGGGCTGTGGTTTCACATTTAGTTGCAGCTTAATGGTTTCTGTCCTTGATGTTGCCCTGGTTCCTGCTCTTCACTCCGTGCCACCCGTTGTGCCGTGGTGGCACAGTGTGGTGACCTGGATCAAGGAGCTTTCCTGGTGGATTACAACCCATTATGTGGATCCCCAGCCTCACGAAGGCAGGCTCAAAACAGTCAGGAGATTTTCAAGTACTTTTAAAAAAAGGAAATCCACGTGAGCAGAGAGGGGGAGAGAAGGAATCTCTCTGCAATGGGAGGTGCAGATAGAGGAATTTTTTCCAGGGTTAGCTGGCAGGCTGAGGCAGAATCTTTCTTCCTCTAGAGCTGGAATACACACCTTTGTATTTTCATCATCTTTGACATCAGCACTCTGTATGACTAGTTCTGGCTATTCTCTTTACACTTCCACTCATGTTCTGTAGGACTCTTGAGAATGGATTGGAATATCTTTCAGTTTAAAATGACTTTTTCTCTATAAATCTCTGCTTAAAGACATGTTGTGGATGTTAGTTAATCTAACATTTCCTTCTGGCTAGCATGTCATAATTATAAAGTGCAGAGCATGGGAAGATGATTTCAAGATAACTCTGATTAAGGGATATTTCTACGTGTTGCGGCTGCCATTAGAGAAGCAGCAGAGCACAGCTTTGGAGTGTCATAGACTGTGTTTGTGTGCACATCCAGCTGAGGGGGACTTTTTTTAAATTATTTTTTTAGATGTTTAGAAATTGCCAGGAAAAGAAAAAGTAAATAGCAGTATTTATTCTGTGGCAGATTGCTCTAGTCCTGCTAATATCACAGGCAAGAAGTGAAGGGAAATGACCACTGTTGCTAACTTTGTCCCTTTCACATTGCTTGTGGTAAAGGTCAGGCCTAAGGCCCAGAATCTCATCTTCTGGGTCCCCTGAAGGGGCAGGTGGTGCTGAGCCCAGCTGCTGGCCCTTCTGGCAAGGAAGGAGGTGGCAGGTCACTGAACCCCCTAAGGGGGAGGGAGGAAAGGGCAGGGGACATGTATATACACTGATATATGTGACATGCCTGCGTGTGTACGTACAAATAATAAATTGGTCTCTCAGTGGGTGTTGCTCTGTGGCCTTTCATATAAAAGCAGTCATTTAATATTTTCCTCTCTGGAGAAACTTACACTTGTTTTATTAGTATGCATTTTTTAATTTATCAAGTAAATATATAAATAACTGGAGCAGATATATTATTAATGCAGAACACTTGTGTAAGTCAGTGAAAGTCACAGATGTGTCATAAAAATAGATGGCAATCAATAGTCATAGGAAAATGTTATTTGTTTCTTGCAAAGCTGCAGCTATAAACTCCCCTTCCTGCCAGTAGGAGTGTTACTGCCAAAGCTCTGCATAGGTAGTTCAGAACAGACTGTATCATTCACAGTTTTAAAGAAATCAGCTTCAAGAAGCAGACTCAAGCAAATGCAGCACTGTCCCATATTGCAGAGTAGGGCTATTTAAAAACAAACCAGAAAAAAGCTGCCTGGACTCTGAAAAGAAAGAAATCTTTGCATGGAGATGAATATTGCCTCTCCTTGATGTATGCACGGTTTTGGCCACTGTTTCCATTAGTTTTGTCATGTAAATAAAGGTAACGTAACAGGGAAGAGGGGATTTACTGAGAGTTGCTTATTGCTGTAAAGCTAGTATTTGTTAAAGCAGGCGTGCAAGCTCAGAGGTGCGCATGGTACCTAAGTTATTCTCTGACTGGATCATTGGATAACTTGAATAACATTCAGACAGCCCATCTGTGTGAAAGTCTTCACTTTAATTTCAAAGAACAGGTATTTTAAAGATCCCTTTTTACAAAAAGCAGCCAGTGCTACACCCCTGCACCTATTTCCTTCCTGTGCTCATGGGCCCATCTGCAGATTTGAAACTGTCCATCTTTGTGATCGCTCCATTTTCCTCAGTCTCTTTGATAGATCTCCTATGAAATGCATTAACTAAAGATTTTTTGAGCATGTTGGCATGGCTCAGTTTTGATGGCTTTGATTTTTCTGAAATTATTTCATTGTTTGGTGTCAGTGTGTCTGACACTCACTGGGTTTTTTGTAAAGAAAAGGGACCTTGGGTTTCTGTGCCCATGGAAAACAGGGGTGAGGGAGACCCCATGGAGAATCTGCAGGCACTGCAGTTGTGGAGTGCTGAGTTGGGGTGTTGATTTGGCCACACTCCAGCCACCTCTGCTCCTCTGCCAGGTCTACCAGGTGAAGCACAAATTGTCCACCTCCCACTGCCCTGTGCAAATTATTCCACAGGTGGAATGCACAGGCTTTCTTAAGCATGGCTGAGCAGGACCTGTCTTTACAGTTTGACCCCGTCTAATTTTCTGCCAAACAAGAAGTGTTGGCGTGTAGCTGCCACCTTCTTTTCATAGGTATATAGTTTCTGTGACTTATGAATCATGATGTATGAAAATGAAGAAACCCTGTTGTGACGTGCTTTTGGCATCTTATTTCTTTTCACGGATTTCTTATTACACTTTGACAGATGTCTGACATAAGAAGCTGTCACTACTGTGATTTAACCTTGGTGTACCACCTCCAATTTCAATGCCTAGGACTGTGAAACAATAGAACTCGTCTGAGCTGTTGAAACTTCAATAAAATTGCATTTAGTTTTATGTTTTTAGAGATGCTCTGTATGTAGCAGATTTTTTTATCCTGGTGCTCAGGATAGAAGCCAAATTTGTACACATTTTCCTGATTTTTAGGTTATCTTTTATGGGAATTTTTCTCAGAAAGCCATTTCAGACCAGCTTGATGTCTTGCAAAGAACTCAGTAAAACAGAAAACAGTTGTTTGCTACTTCCTTACAGAATGGTAGTTTGATTCATTGTAAATATCTAAGCTGTTAATACCAAAACAGTGTTACATGGATAAATGTGAAGCAGTCCAAACAGGTATTTTTTTAGATAATTTACTCCCTCGGAAACCTGCGGTGAGTCAACCCCAGTCTACTTGGGTGCAGCAATTATGTTTAATTTTCCAACTCCCAGAATTCGTGACTAACAGAAGAATGCATCTAGGTCAGTTAGTCACACGCGGGGGCCATGGCAGTGCCACTGCAGCGCTGCCCTGCCCTGTGGCACTGCCAGAGCTGCTGCCCTGCGCGGCGCCAGAGGTGATGTCTCTGATGTGCCGCAGGCAGGGGCACCCAGCAGACACGAACCTGGGCTCCTGAGGCTTCTCTGCAGCACAATCCTGGCTTTATGAGACTGAGTCCAGACCCAGCAAGTGCCCGGCCCAGTTTCCAGCCTGGCTTCCAGCATTATTCCCTGCAAATCGAGAGGCCCTCGGTGCTGAGGGAGGAGCACCCAACACAAGTCATTAGTGATCGTGGCAGTGTGATTCCTGCCAAACCGAGTCTGGCACTTCAAAAATGTGTTGCCCTGTGTCAACCCTAAAGTATCAAAGATGACGTTGTTGTCACCCAGCAGTGCTGGTAGGTGCTGTAGAACAGGCTGTCATCTGGGCTTCATTGATCACACTAAGCAGCTTCTTTACTTTCAATTACTCATGGGTGTCAGGAGGAGAAAGAGAACACTAGAGAGGTATTATACGTAGTGGCACTTCAAAGGTGATTACACTTTCTTCCTATCAATCATGTTAAGGAAATTCTCCTAGTGCGCTTAATAATCCTATTTTCCTTTGAAGAAAAGAAAAAGTCTTGATTCGAAGCTAGCCATAGAATTAACAGTGTCATTACACATTTTTGAACTCATTATAGTGTACTTAGTATTCCTGAGATGCAATAGATTTGAAAAGCAATTTCTCCAATGATGGCTTCAAGTGGATAACAGTTTTTTCCCAAAACAAATCGCGAATCAACTCATCATTATTTTTTTTCCTAGATTTTCATGTACAAATGTTTCACAGTTCTTTAGCTGTGTGATTCGTGAGGGGTTAAAATTAATTCACAGAAATAATATAAGAACACAATATAGCAAATAACATACATAGCATACATTTTGATTGAATGCAAATTCTTCTATATGATTTCCTAGCCTGTTGTGGTGGTTCAATTTTCTATTGCTTAAATCATGGTACCTGCATACTTAGATTAAATTCAAGATTCACGTACAGCCAATCTATACAGAGGGTTTTGTTTACTTTGAAATCAATAGATTTGATAAGTGTGGGGTGGAGCAAGATTTGAATCTTAATAAAGATAAGGGATTTATTGTCAGCCTTTTCTAATAGGTAATGCCTGTTCTCCTGGTGCTTTGCAGAGAAACTGTTTGTTGAGAAAATGACACTGACTTGTCTGCAGCTGAACATTCAGGTGATGCATGTGGTGCAGATTGAAAAAACTTTCCAAGGGACTAATGGTTCACATCTCATGGTTCTTGTCTTACAACAAATTTCAGCAGAGACCGCTGGGTTTGCTGCAAGAAGTGGGGTGCCTCCAGTAGGCCTTTTCCATCAAATCTTCCAATTTCTCTCCAGTCTCCATTTCCTTTATTTTATAACCCTTTCCCAATTTATCTTATAAGTCTTAGAAAGCATGAGCATGTAGGGACCACTAATGACTGTGTAAGCGAGCCCATTTGATTTCCCTTGGGCTTGATTACATACCTGACAGAGCAGAAGCTTCCCAAGGGGTCAAAGAGTCTGAGGGGAGAAAAAATTCAGATAAATCAAGAGAACTTCAAACAAATCCCCCTGATTTATCCCCCAGGCAACACATGTAAGTCTAGCAGTGTTTTGAGTTGGAAAAGGAATGGCTTACTTTGAGTTTTAATTTGTTGTTAGTTCCTCTCCAGACTCAGTGTGGTTTGGATACTACAGTCAGGATGTTTTACTAAGAACCTTTGCTGGTCTGTCTGAGTGCAGCTGCTAGGAAACATTTTCTTTTTATTCGTGCATTAGGAAATTGAGCTTACTGCTCAGTGGTGTGACCAGGATCACCAAGATTGTGAAGTTTCCTGGAATATTTAATCTGTCATAAACCTCTACCTGATTTACATAGTTAATTTATCTGCAGAGAGGTGCCACCCACCTGGTCCTTAATGTCCAAAGCCTTATGATCACTCGCCCTTGTGAGCAAAGCATTGTGTTTCAGACTGACAAGCAAGGATGCTGAGATGCACATGAGATGGTTTTCCCAGTGTCACAACAGGGAATCAGGCTGTGAGTAGCACAAAGTGTCCATCCCCTGCTCACTGCTAGATGTCAAGACCCAAAAAAAGGACAGTGTTTGGAGAGAAATCATTTGAACCAGCATTCCTGACAGCTTTTGGTTACAACACGTTGAGCTGTTATAACACAAGCACATCACACCAGTTGGGCAGAAGTGTGAGTGTGAGATCTGCAGAAGGCTGCAGACATTCTCAGTATATCACAATTATAGCCATCGCAGCACCCAACAACACTGTGAAAACACAGGGTTCTGTAACCTGCAAGTTCTCACATCTTCCCTGTGCTGGGGTAGATTTTGGGTAAAATTAGGACAGCACAGGATAAATTGAAGGGATTTGGATTGCTTCTTTCCTTGATGAGTTTCTAATTTTGCTTTGGTCAGCTCATGACAGTCGGAAGTGAGAATCAAACCCTGCCTTTGATGCAATAGTGAAATGCCTTAATCACTCTCCAATGTATTGAATTTCTAAAATCCGTTGTTTTTCAGACTGATTTGGCTGCCTGTAACTGCTGGGAGCAGCTGTTCCTCAGGGCTGGGGACAAGAACCTGCACCCAGTGATTAGCGGCTTCGGCAGCAAAGGCTCATTCTCTGTCCCTGAGAGCTCTGCCAGCGGTGGTTAATGTCAATGCTTTGTGATCCTTTTGAAATCTTCTGCCTCTCTCTGGGGAAAATCATTGTTTTTCCATGGTTTGATAAACACTGAATGAATCTGTTTGGGCTCTGTTAACAAGTAGTTGGCGCCAGAGGTGTGTGGGGGTCAGCAGAGAGATTATTCTGCCAATCTGCAGCAGATCAGTGCTCCCACAGCTGCCTCTGCAGGAAGCAGAGGAAGATGCCAAAGATCTCAGACTTCATTAATTTCTGTTATTGGCATAGCCTGTACTAGCAGATCCCTCTGTTACTCGGGTTTTTTTCTGATGTCATGAATGTTAGGGAAGAAAACATCAGACTCTTGGCATTATACATATGTCTAGAGGACCATTCGAACACGTAGACTTTTAACAGGTTTATTTGTTTGTTTACTGTTTTGTAGTGACTTTCAAGCATGTTAAAAGCTTAAATCTTACATACAGTCTTGAAACTTGTTTTAGAGAGATATGAGGATATTAACCAGGAATACACAAGACCAAAGTAGGTAAAACTACTTGCCTGAAGAAAGTGCGATGCTGATAGGCTAATAAACACTTCATCTTGTCCTTGGACAATTGGTGAAATACTTGATGGTCAGGGAGGCCACAGATGGCCCCTTGCTTCTGCAGCCATCCAGGGATACCTGACAATGAGGTATAAAATAGTAAACAAATACCTGTGTGAGCTGTTGTCCCCAGCCAGGGTTGGGGTCATTGCCTAAATATGTAAGAAAAGACCTGTCTCTTGATTCAGGTGGCATTTCAGAGATAATGATTATTGCTAATTGCAGGCTAATAGGCTAGGGTGGGGGGAAATGCTATTTAACGTATGGAGTGACTTATACTGCTTAAAATGATGGGGAACATGACTGATTAGAATTATGTATTTTGCTTTGACTTTGTTACACTTTGATATCCTCATACCTTTGGGACAGACGTACATCTGTTTTCTCCTGCTCTGCCAGCACTGAATACACTGCTGACTGTTTGCTCTCTCTTAGCAAAAGATGAGACATCCCTTAAAAGAAGTCACTTAATTATGGGCCTTACGATACAAAATTCTGGTTTTATCTTTTGGAGTTTTTTCCCCTACTAAAATAATAGAGGTGATAATTGGTTTGTGACGACTGTTTCCATAATAATTAGAGTTGCTACCTTTGCTGGTAATGCTTTCCCTGGAGCTGGGACTGTAGTAGTTTCTGGTTTAGGGTTAACGAGAAATTGCATTTTAAAAATATCAGAGAAGTATTTTTTTCCCCTAGATTTCACTTTTGGGGATTAACCCAGATTGTATTATCAACATAATATGTCATTAAAATAATGACACTAAATGATAGTTTACAATGTTCAGTACACACTGAAGTGGAAAAATATAATTAGCACATCTCTGTTGCAACTCTTTATTAGTTGGTTTAACACCAGTGTAGATTCTGGTAAGGACCCTAAATCACAGACTCTGTCACTGCAGTCCTGCTGCCAATAGGTAGTTGCAGCCCTTACATGAGAATTACCAAGTTTTCTGTGCCACTTGCTTTTCTCACCCCATAATCAGGAGTTATATTTTCCTGTGACTCCTTGGTGGCTGGAAAATGTTGCAGATTCGGGGGGAGCCATGGAAATGAGTTATAAACTGCAGTGGGAGCAATCTTCAGCTTTTTTTCTGTGCCTTTTCCTTTTTTCTTTCTTGTCTTTTCACCCTTGAATTACTGCTTCTTTAAAAGAAGAGACAGCAAAATGAGAGGGTGGGACAAGAAAATATTGGCAGATGACAGCAGAGAAATAGATGGGGGGAATGCAGAATGAATGGACAGAAAGGTTCTAGGCAGATAGAAACAGAATGGAAGCAGAAAGAAGGAGACAGGGTGATGTCTTCAGAAATGAAATGAAATAAAGCCTTCTGCTCCAATGGCCTCATGGTGCCCCTGAGCCGCCAGCCTTGTGTTGTTGTTTTGCAAAGCTTGTTTGTGTGATGGGATCCACAGGCACAGGTCTGACCCAGGGCGTACAGGAAGCAGCAGATTTGCCATTGAGCTCAGCAGGACCAGTGCTTGCCTGGTCCTGGTAGATAAAACCCCTACATTTTAAAAGACACCATCACTTTGTAACTTTCATTTGTGCACAAAGGTGACATTCTGCACTAGCATCCATAACACCTTGCTACAAAAAACAAAAGGAAATTACTTGTAAAAATAGAGTTTTCTCCTTTATCTTATGCAGTTATCATTAGTGAGGTACTTAAACACAGTGCCTGGGCTTCAAATCAGCTAGAGGCATAAATCAGTAGAATTGCTGAGAAGGTAGCCAGCATTTGGAGCCTTGCAGACTGTTTCCTCAGGGAGGAGAAGCCCATGAGCCAGCTTGGGTTTCTTTGCAGCCATCAAATTTATTCACTGAGAAAGCACCCTGTGACCCATTTCTCCAGACATATTAGACAGCAGATAACAAGACTACTTTTCTGTGAAGCAAAGCCCTTCTTGTTTAGGGCTTTAGTCAAAGGCTCTGTTTCTGGTCTCACAGGGCAAATTTTCCAGTTCTGTTCCTAATGCCTAACTTTTGGGATGTTTCTCTGTTAGTACTCAACAGGTTTAAGGTGTTTCTGTTCTTTCTGCTTTCTACATGCTTACATGTCTTGATAGTTATTATCTAGCAAAACATTCCTGTCCATATAGGCTGATTCCTAGCTTTCCCCAAGGTTTCTGTTTGGGTGGATGAATCACCAATCACTGCTTCAATAATTCTATTCTGTAACTGCTTCCTACATTTAGTCCAAATGGAATGGAGCTACTGAATGCCTTTGCTTTGGATCTCACCCATAATCACAGAATCACAGAATGAACTAGGCTGGAAATCTTGGTTGAGAACATCGAGTCCAACCTCTGACCTAACATCTCCTCATCAACTAAACCATGGCACTGAGCCACATCCAGGCTTTTTTAAACACATCCTGAGACGGTGACTCCACCACCTCTCTGGGCAGATGATTCCAGTGCCCAATCACTCTTTCAGTGATGAGTTTTTTCCTGATGTCCAACCTAAACTTCCCCTGGTGCAGCTTAAGACTGTAATGGTGGCTTGCTGTACTAGTTTGAGAGCAAACCAGTGAGAGGTTCCATGTCAGAGCTACAATTTAATAGGAAAAATTAAAATAAAGGCAGAAAAACACTGGCTTAAGCTGACAGAGTTAGGATACAACCTGACACCCTGTCAGTCTGATTAAATGGTGGCTGCAGTCCTCTTGGAGTCATAGATATGGTTCTGTTGAAGTGATGATCCTGTAGAAGGGTCTGGTCTTCCTCTGAAGGTCCAGTGGTGGTTGTGTAGCTCTTGTCCTCTAGGAATCCAGTGGATAAGGCTGCCCTGTGTGTTTCAAACCTTATTATATCCGGGTAGGAATGCTCGGTTCCTCCCCCTGGGCGGAGCATCTCACAGTGGGATGATGTGATTTTATCAGTCATGCAGTGAGACTCGATGGCCCATGAACAGGAGATGTCCCCCGGAGGGAGTTATCAGGGATGAGTCATGGAAGAGATAAAGAACACTGCCCCACAGCTTATGAAGATGAAAATAGAATACATACTTCTGGTTACACCTTACATTGTAACCTAAAACACTTGTTCACTCAGTGCCTAAGTTTCTTTTGTAGGGCAGGCGTTTTCTTCCTACCAAAACACCAAACAAGAAACAGGAAATCCATTGAAATAAAAAGGAATGTAAAAATGATAATTTCAATGTATGTTGCCTAAAAAGAATCTTCCAAATGGCTCTGCTTTTGTAATGAATTCAGGAAAAACAGAACCATTGTGAGGATACACTCTTTGGTTGGACATTATTTCTGCCACTGAGAAGCCTCTCAATGTCATCTGAGCATGGCGTGTGGGATACATGTCTGTGTTGGTGCAGATATTGCTCATCTATACCCTGCTTTTCCTTGATGCATCTTTGAACTAGTCCAAAACTCCAGGTTTGGCAGCACCTATGCTGACACCTTTTATACATTTTCGGACAATGCAGAAGGAGATGAGACAAAGCACAAAAACTGGCTGGTCCTGTAATTACATGGAGGTGTCAGGCCTGGATTGTGCCTCTGTTAAACTTTTCACCACAGCAAATCAGTCCTGCTGTTCCCATATCCTCTTGCTGGTTTCCAGTACTTCCTGAAAACCAATGAGCTGGAAGTTTGTTCCCTCCATGTTTCTGGTGTCACAAGAATAGCACAGATAGAAGGTCTATTCAAGTCATGGTTGGGCATTTCTGATTTAGCTGGGGTTCCTTTCATGGCTCATTAGGACTGCACAGGAAAAGAGGGATTCTAAAACCAAGCATAGACACTTATATTCCAATCAATACTGGTTCTTCAGGCTCACAGTAAATATGTTGTTCCTAATAAGATGACCCTGAACCTTCAGAAATGAACTGGAATTGTACAGCCTCATTTTCTATGTATAATAATGGGCCAGAAACCCTAACGTATTACTCAGGTCTCTTTCTGTATCATGATCACATCAGATGATCTTTCTTATTTCCCCTTTTGCATTGCAAAAACTAATTTGAAATATAATTATGTTGCTGCTGGAGATCAGCGTGGCCGTTGGGCTGCAGAGTGCTCACCATTTACTGGGTGACATTGTGTGATATTATCTCCTCATCTATCACAGTCCCTTCCTCTCTCATCCTTGCAAAACTGCAGCTAATATCCCAGCTTCTGCCTGGTGAGCCTGCATGGATAATGATGGTTGTGAGTTTATGCTTGTATGTTTTTGTTTTGTTCCTTTTCATCCCAGGTCAGCTCTGATTGCACAATGCTGCCTCAATACAGGAAGAAACACAAAGGTTTGTAATCAACCCGTGGTTTTATCAGCACAGAAATTGGAGTTTGTATTCAACAATGCTTTTAATATTTTTTAGGAAGGATTTTTTAAAAAGGTCACTTGAAAATGAAAGCTGATTTTTCTTTTCCTTTTTGAAAAAAGCCCTAATGTTACACTGGCAGAGGGAGGGTGTTTTAATGAGAATGGTTCAGTGAGGGTGCCTGCTTTTCTACAGTGTATTGCCTGAGGATTTGATCCCATTTCGATCTGTGAAAGCATCACTTACTTGTCATGCTAAAAAATAGAGTTTTTTTGTTTTAAGAGTGCAAGTTTCTGACACCTGTCTATGCTTTGCTGTTTCCTTTTCTTACTTTGTTACATGTAAACCTTGATATTTCAGGCTTTTTTTTTTTGTTTTTTTCCTGCATGAGCTTGCATGAGGAGCACTTGCAGTGCTGTTTCTGTGGTGCACAAAAAAGTAGCTGGATGATGGTGAATGTGGAGCATTGGAGCAGGGAAAAGTGGCCTGTGAATCTGGGGGGTTTCACACCATGGAATATATTAACATATGGAGCTGTCCAGTTTTCACAGTTTCTTGAGAAAAACAGGATACATTTTCCCTTGAAATATTACTTGTTGTGTGTCCCTGCTTCTGTTTGAAGAGATTCTTTCTGGATGATTCTTAGAAGCAATTGGCACTGTGTTTAGGATCTTTAAATAAAGACAACTCTTTCTTCTCCTCCCTGAGAGATGAAAGCTGTGCTGAAAGCTGTGTCTTTGAAAATGAGTTTCTGCTGTTGATGGGTCACTTGATGTGGTTGTCCTAAGAACCAGCCAACCCTGTTCTACAGAGTGAAATTATACCTTTTTGAAGTTGGGAAAACATGTCAATATGTGTACTAAATCTTGCAGTTGGAAGAAAAGAGTCTGTTACTTTCAGCCTTTCTGGGTCTCTCTGTGGGAAAAAAACTAGAAGACTGAAATCCTAGATAAAATCATGGGGAAGTCTCAGGAGTTCCAGTCTCTAGTTTATCCTCTGTACTTGGCATAACATTATTGGCTGTCTTGGCAGCTCTGTGTGCACAACGTGCCCAATGATGAGACCAATTTGACCTTGTTGCAAGAAATGTCTGTTTTATAGCCAGTGACTGTAAATTGTTTTAATTGTTCAATGGAAAATGGAACATCTTTTCTTTGAGTAGCATCTGCTGTTATCTAGAACTCATGCACTCCCACCTTGGTATGGGAACCATTTGCTAGGGCTTTTTCATAGCTTACAGCTTCCCCATCATGATGACTGCAACATGTGCCAGAATTACACAAAACCATTCCACAGAGACTTCAGGTGTTGTTTAACCTGTACACTGTCCCACGACCTGTGACCTATGCCTTTATCACCAGTACAGGATCCCACAGTCTCTTTGGAAACATCTGCCCTTGAGCCCTACTTGGTATTCCTCACAAGAAATATTTTCTTTTCTCTAGTGGTCCCTCTGTGCTGCAGTTTAAGTTTATTATGTTTTCTGGCCAGACACACCAAGAACAGTGTCTCCTCTTTGCAATAGATCTATATATACCTCAAGATTGTTCTGTTCACATATTTCCTTCCTGAGGTTCCTGTAGCCCATTACGAGTGATGTCATTTAAGGTTTTTATCTAAAGCCTTCAGCACCCTCCCAAGCAGAAGAAATTTTCCAGAGCTCAGTGGTCACTGTTGTGTGACTGCTCATTGTAAATGAACATCACCAATATAGGTGTTGTACATGCTGACCAAAACCTGATAAACAGAAGTAAAATTCCTCTGTTCTCAACTTTATTCTGTCCTTCCCATTACAGGTTTAAATGCTCACATCTTCTAGATGTTCTTTCATGTAGCATGAAAGAAATAGCTGTCCTCATTGTGATTTCTTTGCCAAGTTGTGCAAGATCTCTTTAATTTTGCAATAAATTCTCTCCAAGCTCATTATGTCCTCCTGTGGGCAGCTGATATGTGTTGGTTGCTTCAGCTGTGCCAGGATCCTTTGCCTGCATTAGCAGACATTGAGTTGAGAGCTGTTTTGCTTTTATTAGTGTGTGCCTTCTATTCTCCTGCTTACATGATATTGTGTTTATTTGCTGTAATGCCACTGAAAATCTTTCCTACCACAACAAAATAAAAACAAAAAAAAAAGGCAGGAACAGCAGGTTACTGTATGCAACTCCCTGGAATTTTTGCTGCTTCAGTAACTGAGTATCTTAATATTTTAACTTGCACCACATTATCTGCTGTATTTCCCAATACTGGAATCAATGTGTTTTTCATGTTTTTCTTTTTTTTTCCTCCTTGGGAGCCAACAGAGGATAATGTGCTGTCCTTGCTGTTTTTGCCTACAGCAGAGTAATTTCAATATGCCATTCTTCCTTTGGCAGAACAGGAACAGATGACACTCATAAAACTGATCTTTGCATTAGTCCTGAGCCCTTCTCCCACATCCCTGGCACCAGTAAGATTTATTATTCTTCTAAATATCTCCTGGCAGGCTACTCAGAATGTTGGAAAAATTATAATAAAGGATTTTAATCGGAGCACAGACAGCATGCTTTGCTGCTCAAAAAGTGTGGTAAACTGTATTCTACTGCCTGTTAGGCAGACACTCAAAGGAGATGTATCATAAAATTATAGATAAGTAATACGCTGTGTGGACCCTTAGGTTTGATCTACACCCCTGGCTGAAATGGAGAGGAAACCCATTGTGTAAAGTAATGCAGGATCTCCAGACTCCCCAGTTATTCCTGAAGGTCCTGTTGCACCCTCCCAATGGAGCTGAGAACTGCACTTAGAGCCCAAGGGAGGCTGTAGGATGGGGAGATGGTGTGATGTGCTCTCCAGTGCTCCAGTGTCTCTGTTCAGCACTTCAGCCAAGACATCTTCTCTTTTCCCTCTGCCTGTCCCATGCTGCTCTTTTACTAAGGTTGGATAATTATTGACAAGATTTTTAAAAATATATATTAAGAAGGTAATAACCTGAAAGCATCTGGACTTTATCTATAGAGCAAAAGCAATTAAAAATATTATTGGAGACTCTGGAACTTCCAAATCCAGAATCTGCATCATCCAAAGCAAAATTTAAAGTCTTTTTTGCAGTTACTTCTGCCAATATGACAATTCTGCTGATAAATGCAGTGCTTTGGAGTTGCTATATAAATGGAGTGTATAAGTAAAGCAGTTTTGTAGTCTCGAGACAAACTTTTTTCAAAATTTAGGGTCTCCAGGGGTTATCTCAGTTAGAAGTTAAGTTTGGTGCTTGATCCACTGGATCCTTTGATCCATTGCAGATTACTCAGAGGAAAAAAAAAAAAGTCAACCCTGCACTGAAGGAATCAGCCAGAAAAAAAAATTTGCTGCTCATGCTACCATTACCGTAAAGTTTTTGTCTCAGGATCACTGAAGCTGGGTTGGGGTTGTGCTTTTTGTTTAATCTGTTTCTGAACTTTCTGTCTTTCAAATGTGTGACCACACACTTAACTCAAATGATATTCAGAAAATGTATTTTTGTTTGTGTTGAGGCATAGCTGTGTCCCAGGGCTGGAACCTGTTGCAGTTTTTTCCCTCCCGAGTCTGTAAGTGAGCTCAGTGATCCCCCACAGCTATCCCAAATGAAGGGCAGCATTATGGTCATCACTCTCAGCAAGGTTCCCTGCAATGCACCACAGCATTACTAGGTTGTACTCACAGGTTATTTCCAGTACCACTGACACAATGTTGGGTTAATATATTAATTTAATGGGAGCCCAGAGGGAAATGAGATAGGGGATGAGAAAAGCCTCTGCAAATACGACAAGATGTTGATTCCCACCAGTAAACGTCTTTTGGGTAATAGTATTAGAGATTGTAATATCCTCCCTGCTGAAATAAAACAGTTTTCCTGTTCCTGAGCGCTGTGGATTGAAGAGCTGACGTGGCTGGGAGAGCTGCTCTGACCAGAGAGGCCAGAGAATGTCTGCTCTGCTCAGACACATTTATTCAATGTTGCTGCAAAATACAGGGTGCTCTCTTTTGGCAGTGTTCAGGAGGGTGGGAGATCCAGTGCTGTGTGAAATCCAGTCGTGATAAAACAAGGTTTCAAGAGCCACGCAAATATTGTCACCTTTGTAAAGCAGCCTTCAAAACAAGCTGGCACCAAGGAGCAAACAGGCAGCAGTTTGCTGCACCCTGTGGGGCCCTGGCAAATGGGGGTAATGGTTGCAGTTTTAGAAATTTCTTTCAGTTATGTGACATTTCAAAGGAAATCATAGAGGGAACAAGAGTGGTCTGTTCCTTTTCTAACAGTCCTAATTAGGGAGCTACTGTAGCTTTGAGTGCCTGGGGGAAGGTGTATCCCTTTTTCAGCAGAGGACTATTGCAGCACTTTGCCTGCTCACACACCTGTTTTCCCAGAAAGTCTGAATGTTCCCATTCTCCAGGGGTGTTGAGTGTTTCTCTGTAGATTTTTAGACTCTCCAGATTAGTTATAACCCTCTAGGCACTTGTGTTGGCTTCTCCCAAAACCAGAACCTGTGTGATGGGGGAGTTTGGAAAGGTCCTTCTCTGATCCACATTTTGTATTTCCCCCTACTCCTGTTTGCAGCCTGAACCCTAAACTGCAAATTTCTCGGAGCAGCTGTCTGATCATAAATGGAATCACAGATGGTGCACACATCCTGTCCTACATCTCCGACATTCCAAATGTGCCGAGCGGCCCCAACAGCTCTGGGAGGCTGTGGCCGCTGCTGTCCCCAGCCTTTCTCTCAGGGTGACGTTCTCCCCAACTCTCCCCGCTCCTCCTGCCAATCTCTGTGAAATATCTGTGAATTTTTATGTTGAAACTGTTCCTTGCTGAGGTGTATCAGACACCACTGCTCAAGGTCAAGACATTTGGGGATGGGAAATGTGGGGAAAAGTTGCTGGTGCCCAGAGCAAGGGACAGAGAGCAGGTTTATTGCCTGGACTTCTTCCTCTGAGGAGATCAGGAGACTCTGGCTCCTCCAGAGCACACACTTAGCAGTTAGATCACATAAAAAATTCAGATAAGACTTGCAGTCTGAGGAAAAGACCTTGTTCTTTTTCTTTACTATCAGGCAAAAGAAATGGACCAAATACTTTGGGAAAAGGATGCAATTCTAATGAGATGCAAGATTTCATTCATGTTTCTCTTGAGAGGCTTGTAATACTAACAGGCAGTGTTCAGCTCTTCCACAAAACTTTTTCTGGAAAAAAATTTCACTTATTAGTAAGCAGTGCATGATTTCTAGACATCTGTTAGAGTTTTCCCAGTTTATTTTGTTGGAAGTGGTAAATGTCACACTACCCAAGGTGGAGGAGACAGCAAGGATTTTTCCTTTGGAATTCAATTCTTCCTTAAAACATTTTCACAGCAAGTTAAGAGCATTAACTATTTAATCATATTTCTTCTTGTTGTTAATAATTTAAATGCAATTCAGCTTTGTAATCATCTAGAGAAAAATCTTGGATTTTGTTGTTTTGGAGTTTAACAGCATTTAAGGTCAGTGCTTGGAAAGCAAACATTTCAATGGCCAGATCATTATGAAAGTGCTTTTGCTCTGCCTTGGAACACATATAAGACACATATTTAATAATCTTGAATTTAAGAAATATTTATTTAGTAAGATACATTCTCAGTTGATTTCAGTGAGAATATGGAGATAAGATACAAAATAGTTCTGAACTAGGGATTGCTTTCCAACTGTGTGGAGAAAAAATGTTCTTAGTTAAGGGGCTCTTGTCTGGTAAGAGAAACTCAAATATTGCTATAATTTCACTTCCTTTAGCCCACCCTTTATGAAGAGGGCTCATTTGGCATGATAATATATGATTAAATTTATAAATTTTTCCCAGTATACGCTGCTGGCACCAATATGGAGAAATCTCCAGAAGGAACCCAACAGAAATAACTTACGTGCTGTGATTTGCTACACTCGCCTTCTGTAGTAAAGAAATATAGATTGCAGGGATAATTCAGATATTGAAGAGGACCTTCTGTTGGAATACACTGGCACAGGTTTCCAAATTTCTGCATTTTCACTCTGTTAAGGATTCAGCCCTTCACCTCCCTAGAAAATTGACTTGGAAAATGTTGCACCTTTTGTGATACATTAAAGATGCATTATGGATAAAAATGGAAAAGCAATACAAAAGAAAAATAGGTGACGTTAACAGCTCTGGTGGTCCATCCCTGCAATGTGCCTGTGTTTGCTCCCCTCTCAATGGCAGAGGCTTTCCCAGCACTGCAGTAGAGCCCATTTTCCTTGGTGAATATCACTGCAGCTTGTTTGCAGCGGGGCAGAAATCAGTGGTGGTACAGGGAGGTGCTGAAAGGCCTCAGTGTGTTCTGTTAAAATGCAGGGAGATCTCCCCGTTCAGGATGGAAGGAAATGACAGAACAGAGCAAAGCAAGTGCAGCACATTAGTCATAGTTACACTCCTTCATTACTGCTTCAAATTGAAAAATGCCAACCACTGCACAGCTCGCTGGAGTAAGTTCAGAGAGAACTGCACACATTCAAAGGTCAGGAAAAGGAAAATTATAAACTATATTGTTTTACTGGCTCCACAAAATGATTTATTTTTTCTTTGTCTTTCTTTCAAAGTTTAAAAGAGAGAGGGATTGTGCTAGGGAATGAAATTTTAGAAATTAAATTTACTTGCAATGCAACAGCTTTTTTATTTGAGTAGAAAGCTTGTAAAGCAGGGCTGTATTTAGAGGCATCCTTTGGGAACTGAGCCTCGCAAGGTGAGATTTGAGAAGCATTTGAGGCTGATTTCTGCATATAAGGCATGATAATTTAGCAGGATAGTGGGAGTATTTGCCTCTCCTAACTGCCTAATTTAATTTACCACTTTTTATAATTAGCTATAAAGCACTTTCATTTTATATGATTTCCATGTTGTGGGATGACATTATTCTGCACACTTGGAATGTTCCTAATTCTTTTTATTCTAACAAATAACATGTTAGAAAATTCCACTATCCAAAAATTGTTCTGACTTCTTGGACTTTATTTTCTCTCTCTCTTTTTT
>WEKY01021960.1:61506-104095 GCA_013390045.1 Picathartes gymnocephalus
TTTATTAGCTTTGCCTTTTTTTCTCACTTTTTCTGGCACATTTTGTTGTTTGACTGACTGCATGCCCTGGAATTGCATCTATTTGTAAACCTAAAGCCTATATATATATGACTGTGGTAACAATATTTATGGGGTAAATGTTCCTATGTTGTTTGGGTTTTTTTTTTTCATTAGGTACTTCTGGTGCAAATATTTTTGTTTGTACAAACTTCCCAGTCATGGGTCTCAATGCAGTTTTGTCTGATATTTGCTATAGATCAACAGATTTCTGCTAGTCTTTTTGAAAACTGACCAATATAAAATAGACATAAAAAGTGTGTTCTGTTTCTGGTTGAGGCTCTTATGTTAACCATAACTTGTAGCACAGTCCAGTGATCTCACTCATGCAAAAATGGGCAACTAAAACATCCCTGTAGGATTCTGATATGAATAAAACAGCAATAGTTATTATTTCTGATATAGATAACAAACAGTTTAGACGTTCTGAGAGATTTGTGTTTAAAACCTGTTGGTTATGTCTTTATAAGGCACTTGTTATTCCTGTATGTGTGGTAGATTTTTAGATTAGTATCTTTTATTCTGTTTTTCTCAAAGTGTGGCTAATTAATGCAGCCTCCATGATTTGAAAGGTTTTAGGTGGATTTATCTCAACTGTGCCCTGGGTTTTTCAGCCAGGGCATTGGAGACCTGAATGCAAGACCAGAACTTTCTTTGGCACTGGAAAGTTGCTCTGTGCAGATGGAGATTATTGATGTGGGACAACATTTGTTTAATGCTGTTGTCAAAAAAAAATCCTTCTCATGTACCTCTTGTACCCCCTTTAATATTTTATGAGGGTGAGGTGCAAAACTGAGAGAAAAAACATATTCTAGCATGATATAATTTATAAGCAATGCAGTTTGAGTGGCAGTGTTCTTTGTAGGTAATGCAGTGAGTCACTGAGAAAACAATAGATTGAACTACACAAATACAATGTAGTCTGTTTACAGGGTTTTAGCAGAAGACAATGAAGCCAGTTGTCTTTATAAAGTAGAGAAATATAGTGAATTTTTTTTCATAGAGTTTATTTGAGTAATTTTCCTTTTAAATTCTCCTTCTATGTTAGGAGGAAATGTAGAGGTCCAATTAGCATCAAGCTCCCTGAAATACTGAAATGACAAGGAAGCAAGCATGCATTTCATATCTCCAGTTAAGAGCATGAAGCCTATGAATTTTGTAACATGCTCTCATTTTTGAGATTACTTTAATTCCTTATGTAATATATTCAGCACTGAATTTTAATCAGTACACAGTTTGTTGATTCTTATTGTGTGAATTTGTAAAAATAAATAGTAATTGTGTGCTGCATAGTAAAAGGATGGTATTTTTGTGGATCAATAATGAAGGATTCAGTGATCCTTAGTAAATCCCTAGATATCGATTCCATGATCTGAATTCATTTTAAGTTGATTTTTCTCCAGCTCTACTGTAGTGCTGTCCTCTGAAATCTCTGTGGAACTCTTCATTTGTTATATTAATATGCATTACACATTGAAGATATGTCAAATGATTCAAGCAATTTAAGTGACACTTGATTGCTGAGGTACTTGTTTGGCTTGGGGTGGTTATTATTTCCTTCCAATCATAATAACCAATTTGCTATGAAACTTCATCTTTTTATTGTTCAAACAAGGTATAGAGCTTTCCAAGAGTTGTTGTGCAATTTCTTGTTGCCAGTGTCTGTCAACCATAAATAATTGTGACTGTCTAGATTTTTCTTTACACATCTAGATAGATTGCCCAGTGGAGCAGAGAATACCAATTTAACACTATTTAAGACAGTATTGTGAAGTATATCTTGAGCCATGAATTATCACTCAGGAGATGCCAGTGGAAAGCGAAGTTCAAAAAGGATGTTCCTAAGAATGTGAATTCCTTAAACATAGTTTCTGTGTGCTGATTATTCTGGTGCAAAAAGAAAAAAGTGCAGGTTTTTTGTGGCCTTTTAACACAGCAAAGGTTTTCCATCAGTGAGAGATTGTCCTGAGTTCTTTCTAAAGTCTGCCTGGAAGCAATTAAGTAAGAATGAAACCAGCAAAGTAGGATCCCAAGAGGGGGAATAATCAAACTAGGTTTTATAATGGAAAAAAATTGTCTCAGATTAAACCAAAACTGATTAAATTTGGGGAACCTGGAAGAAGAAAGGTTGGACACTGACTTCCAAAAAACCTAGACACAGCACTTTACCAAATGTAGGAGTCTGACATGTCTTGAAATGAGCCCCATAAGTTACGTGAGTGTTTCTCAAAATGGCTTTGGTATGGTATAAGTTGGACTCACAATGCTGCTATAGTCAAGTTTGCTGAAGCCAATAGTTTTAATTCCTAACAGTGAGTTACCAGATGCCATAAGTTAATGGTGAGTACAGTGGAATGAATTACTCATTCTCTTTCAGTCCTTAGAAGTGGCAATCAAAAAAACTCCAAAATGCATATATAAAAATATTATATAACTGTATTTCATACGCTGTTCCTATTTTCAGAAATGTAGTTTGAAGCTATTTAAAATTTGACCTCTGTAAGGTTTAGACAAAAGTTTAATTTTGCTTATTTAGTCAATCAAAATGGTCACCTGCTGGCACCCAAACTGGCTGGAATTTTTCTTGGAAACATCTATTCTGTAAATGTAATCAATCTAGTTGATGTTGCTGCTATTACAGTTAGTGAAGTATTAGGTACATAGTAGGAAATAGATAATAATAATTAGATATATCTTTGAAATATGAAATGTACTTTTTAAAAATAGTTTGTCTCATTTATATTTTACATGGTGTGCACAACTTTGTTATTCAGATTTCACTGTCTCGCTTCAGGGAGTATTAAGAACAGCTGACTTGTTGTTTATTATAGGCATATTATTTATACTCCCATTTTGTGACACATGATCTGCTTGATCATATAAAGTAACACAATTTCAGGAGCTATTTAATATATTCTTTCCCCTGCCCCTAAAAGCAGTAGGTACAATTCCCTAGAGGATACCTATTAATATCTGTTCTTCATCTGCTGCTTGGAGCTGTGCTATGCTTTAGTCAAAAAAACTCCATAGGACCTGGCCTGAAACTCAGGCAATTCACTGAAAACCATTCCAGTGACTTTGGAGAACTCTCAGAAAATTGTAAGAATGGTAGAAAATACCCTATTTTGAAAAAAAACCCAACAACCCAAACCCCAACAAATCAAACCCAAACCCGTAGTCAAGCACTAATTAGAAAGTTCAGTCTGTACTATGGGAATCCAGCAGTAGTTGAGGAACCTTTAGGTGTGCAGGAATTCCACTGTTGGGAATACTAGTGTGGCAAGAGAAATCAAATTATCTGGGGCAGTCAGGAAAGCCACAGTCCAAAACATGACTTTTCATTGACTGCTGCCCACTAGACATCTGCTGAGCATTGCTTGTTTAGCCTGATTAAAGAAAACCTTGGAATGATATTTGGCTGTGTATTTCCATGTATGTGTAAATATAATGAAATGGTAGAACAAAAATTAATTGCTTTTTGGCCCTCTTCCCATTTTTGTGTAGTCATTCCCTAGCTCTTTGAAGTCAGCCTTGGGACCCAATATGCTACCAGGGAAGTATAGTAAGCTAGGGATTAATTTTGCTGAAAGAGAGTCCCAAAATATGAAGGGAAATTAAATTTCATTGAGATTGGTTCTAGAAATTCATCACCTTAGGCTTTAAGTTTAGATCTGTGTCATGTGTTATAAGTTGGCATTCTCTTGGTTCAGCTAGTTTTCACCAAATTGGCTTTTGAAAAGAGAATTTAAAAAATGTTTAGATAATTAGTGTGTTCTCTTGAGAAACTCGCATCTAAGTGTGAGAGAAAATGTGTTGTCCCTTGTTCTTGACTAGATGAGCATCCTGTTTACTTCAGTTCTGAATCTGAAGTCTTGGCACAACAGCTATTCATTGCTGTGCCAAGGAGAACAGTAATGAAATAAATTTCATTTTAAATCACATCTGGATTTGAAGAGATTGAGATCACACTGGATTTAGATGTTATGCTGCAGACCTCTATTGCTACAGCAGTCTCACAGTCTTACCAAGTAGAATGATTTGTAAATTCTTTGTACCTGCTCAGATCCATTAATGAAATATCTTGCTTTGCTCTCTCACCTCAAGCCAAACATCCTTCAACACTTCATGAAGTTACAGATGTATTTATGTGGAGATCTGAATACAGCATCAGGTATTTAGCATTATGATAACAGTGTGCTCGTCACCACCAAGGAGATGCCAAAGAGTTTCTGGGGCTGGGCAGGGAAGTGCTGACCTCTGTTTTCTGTTCAAAGAGGCTGATCCTTTGTCTTGCTGAGGTCAATCTTTTGCTTTTTTGATTCTCATTTCTTATAGTTTTATATATTTTCAAGTCAATACTTTTGTTTGTGTGGCTAATAATCATCAACTCAACAATTACACTTTGATTTTTTGTTCTTATCTTACATGGCTTTAGCTCACGTTCTCAAGCCCAGTTCAAGCAGCAGTTTTCTCAGCAAAGCTGGGCCAAGGTCACCCAGCAACGTTGCTCCAAAACAGTCCTTGGGCTACAGGTGTTTGAAACCTGGCCCTGGGTTGCATTTTTGGCAGACGGAAATACCTGGGTACTTTGGCTGGCTGGCCAGGTGGGTGCTCTGCTGCTCCTGGGCTGGGCAGAGCACCTTTCTGGCAGCTCTGGTTAGCTCTGAGTTTCTGTTCTCAAGTATTTTATTCTGGAATGAACAAAACTACCTGGAAATGAGCCCGGAAGTGCTGATGTGTTGCTGAGAAGGCTGTGCAGAGTACAGGCAGTGCAGAAGGGGCATTAAGCTGGGTCAAGAGTGGAATTAGAAAGTCTTAAGCATAAATGGCAGCTTTGCTTGTGGTTGAGCTGTCTGGCTGCTCAGTTTCTCTCTTTGTGAAATGGTTTTTTCTGATATGTATTACAGAGCAGACAGTGAAGATTATGTGATTAATGCTTTGCATGGTATTTTGTGAATGCAAAGTGCCATCTATCTTCTAGATGAAACTGTTAGAAGCAATATATAAACCTGAAGAGCAAAGATTCTGCTACAAATTTAGTATTAGCCCTTATCTAAACATTTTAATTCAAAAAACTTGATAATATATAGATTTGTCTTCAAACTAAGGTATTTAAAAAGCACAGATCTTTCTACCATGCCATACTGCAAATCATTTCTATTTAAAAATGGGGTTCCTATCATGTAACATCTGGTTTGGTTACATTTTTCAGTCTTTCCATCAAGATTGTATTTTTATTTTAAAATGCAAAAACTATCTCAGTGTCAAAATCTCAATATTTTTGTGGGAGGAGCTTTCATTTTTTTATATTCATGGTGAAAACAAATGGTGAACTTACAAAATTTTGCCTTAAAAGAAAATTTCATTTTCCAGTTCTTTAAAATATTTGAATAATTTTAATGCCAGAACTGTCCTGTCTTCCTGTGACTGACAGTTGTCTGTACATATAGGTAGAGCAGGTCCATGGGGATTGTTTTCCAAGAGGCAAGTTGGGCCACTCTCAACACTGCTCAGTGTGGAAAGAAGCCCAACAGGTGCTGGAAGCAGGTTCTTGTTTATGTTCTGGCCATAACATATTTTAAAGCCAAAAGAATTGATTGGGCAACATAAGTTGTCTTTGTACCAGAGTGAAGGTTATTCAATAAACAAATTACTGCTTATTTTTGTACACTAAGAATTAGGGAACTGGAAGCTTATTCAGTGGGCATCGTGATGGATTTCCTGGGTGTTATGGACATCTCCAATGTGTAATTCTGCTCTTGAGTGTTTGCACAAAGTTTTATTTGTTCATAAATATTCTTGTTACTCTGTAGATAGATTTCTTTATACTTAAGCAGCTACTCTAGGTATTTGTATGAAAGAAAGGAAACCTTCAGAGTGATGTCACTGGGATTGAAGATTCATAATCAATGTGGAATATTATAACTGTGCATCACTCACCACATTTCTCATTGCCTTTTCTGGGTAGAGGATTCTGTTTTAAAATACTCTCTTCCATCTAGAGACTCGTGTGTCTAGAAGAGTGTTTGACAGAAATTTTTTTCTTTTTGTGCAAAGGAAGGGTAAAGTGACAAGGAGATGCACACTAGAGATGTCAGTTCATAGCATCCTGGATCTGGAATTGCTAATGAAGTCTCTTCTGTGCCTCATAGAGGATGTGCCAGTGCATTTCAGCTTCAAGAGGATAGAAGTACAAAGCAGTCAAGGGTACCTTCCTTATCACATAAGAAGAGAGGTTAAAAATACAAAAGAATGAGACTGTAATTCTGAATGGGAATGTTCTATTATTCATAAACTATTTTGTTTCTGTAGAGAATCATATTATGAGATGACATTCAGATCTTATTACTCCTTTTGTTACTGTTGTGCTGTGCAGCTGTTCCACATTAGGGGGTTTCTCCTCCGTTTGCTTTGCAGAACAATCCTTTTTCAGCATTTTTTTGTATTTTTAGGGCGTGGTAAGGCAAGAAAACTTGTGCTTTCTTGGATTTTTGGCTATTTTAAGAACTATGCATAATTTCTCCGTGAGTCACTAAGCATTGTGATTGGATATATGAAATTAATACCAGAATTGAAGATCAGGAATATAAGAGATATATCAAGAAAAAAAAAATCTTCAAAGTGCCGATGTACTATGCATTTATAACACTCTTCAAATGCTGTTATACCATTCTGCATTTTAATTGTGACACTTCAGGAGTAATACAAATGTTTTCCACAGCTCATTTGTATGCAGTGTAATAGTTCTCCCTAACTTTGTGGGGCTTCTGTTCCAAGTGGGGAACAGGAACTGCCTCTCTACACTTGTACGATGTAATTTCTGACTTTCAATTAGTAAAGATAGGTTTTTTCTGCAGAAAATTCTATTTTCCATTTCATCTTAAGGCTATTTATTTCTTCTCAATCTGACACTGTGATTATCCACTGTATACCTGAGTAGAAATTTGGGTAAATATTTCTGAAATATAGTGCACTGCAAATCAGTACAAAATGTGGATAGTAGGTGGGTGGCTGATTTAGATTTTCTGTTCAGGCCTTAAGTGGCATACACATACCTCAGATTTTTCTCTGTGGTGCCTCTAATCCACTTTTGTAGTAGTAGTAGTAACTATTCCCAACAAACTTGCTCTTTAATGCTGGGTAGAAAACACCACACTGCAATTCTGAGTAGCTCTGGTGAATAAAAATATTTAGTCTTAGATGTGATTTCCTTCCATGGAAAGGAAAATGCCACTCTCTCCACAGTGCATCAGCTTAGCAATTTCACTGAGAAGGGTCAAAGTCTGCAGTGCTTGGGATTGGGCAAAGGCTGGCACAGGAGGAAGCAGGAGCTCCAGTTTCTTCATGCCACTTGGTTTTTCAGCACAAGTAGCTTCATTTGTGGTCCCACCAGTAAGCTGTTTGGATACAAGCAAAGCAAGTCATGCATAAATGCATGATTGTGGGTACAAAATTGTGTAGATGACTTGAATAGGAAGTAATGAAAAAGGCAGTCAAGATGCTGTAAAAAACAGAGCTCCTGGGAAGTTTTCTCTTACATATACAAACATATTTATTTTTTGTCCAACAACAGAGATTTCATCATATAATCTAACAACTGTCATCTATATGTGACATTAAATAGCCAATATTTACAATTTATCAAGCTAATGAAACAGGGTATGGTCTGACACATGGCCTGTAGAAATGACAGGTTTCAAGAGCAAGAATTTCCATGCTACAGAACAAAAGTCTGAAGTTAGAGGTGAAAAAAACAACTTTGTGAGCAGGTGAGATGTAAGGTAGGAAAAACAGCCTACACTTTGGCACGGACACCTGGACGTTTAAGGTACTGGAAGTTTGTGCTTGGTTTTTCAATGTGCATTAGTGTTTAGGAAATCAAAGTCTAAAATAGTACAGGAAGAGAAATATGCCATTTTCTCAGTCCTTGTGATCTCTATTAATAGCTTTCATCCCTGATGTGTGCTGGGATTTACATAACAGAGACAAACATACAAGAATCTCTGAATAAGAGAACAATATTCTCAATCTCCAGCCCTTTGAGAACTCAGTTCTAAAATAATAGGCACTAGACAAAACAAGATCTTACTGCTTGCAGTGGGCCACAAGACCCTTGTTGTTTGCCACAATGTTTAATTTGTTTCTTTCTATCTCCTCGGCTGATAATTGGAATACTCAACCTATGACTTTTAATAAGCTGCCAGTCCCAAGGTTAATAGACTGAAGTTTTGTAGATGCTTTGACTTCTTGTGTTTGGAATAAATTACCCACAATAGAAAATGTAGCTCAAGACCTCAGAAATCAAATTGACTAATTTTGGAAAGAAACTAGAGCAAGAGAGACTGTTATTTACAATTACTGTTTCTCTCTGCACATTTTATCTCCATTTCTTTTTGTTAGATAAATGCCTATGCAGGCAGATATATTTATCAATTTAGACATGTATGTGGTTCCTGCAAATATATCTGCCATTCTGCTTCCTTGCTTTTGCTCTCTCTCCCCAAAGTTTTATATCCCAGTGATTAAAAACATAGCTAGGTGTCTATGGCAATTTTGTAACTTTAATATGGGGGGGAAGGTTTAAATTAAATTATTTTCTAAAATTTAAATTACAAATCTGTGACAAAATCATTAGGAAAATTCACAACTGTTTCAAAGTTTAATGGGATTGTAAACACTCGATATTTTCTTGTAAATCAGAACTCAGACTGGTAGAAACGTGATGTGGGAAGGATAAGGACAAGTTCTCCTGGTGGTGTTATTTGTCCACTTCTACTTGATAATGATTGCATAGGAATTACAAGTTAGGAACTTGAAATATTGCAAAATAATTTGGTAGTGAGGAAAACGTCAGTCATTATTTTCTTTGTTTTCATTTGTTACATTTTACATGTAGCTTACATTTTTGAGCTTTTTAAGAGTTGACCATTAATGTTGACTGTTAATAAGACTCTGAAGGCTTTGATTTCGAGAAGCGTAGAGCAAATCTAATGTTGTATTATTTAAAAGTTAGAAGCTTGGCTTTTATGACAAAATAACATAGAGATTGATGTAAGTTTTAATTAATAGTGCTGATGAAATGAAAAGATGATGCTTATCACTGTACATTTGGAGCAAATGGCTCTTATGGGACTGGCTGGGCAGACTTAAATTTGATTTCAGGTTATGCTGATAAAGCTGGCAACACTGCTGTAAGATTTCCATATATCCTTCAACTTGGTATCACTTGTCACTTCTAGTATTTCTGTCAGTAGTGGGGATGAAGGCTCTGAACTCTCACTATTCAGCTTTGCAGATTACACAGACCAGCGTGAGACAAGTAACACAGAGAATGACTTGCTAACACTGAGCACACCTGGACATAGGACCTAGTCTAAGTGTTAGAAATTCGGACCTACTCCCAGATTTTTTGGTGCCTCAGTAGCCCACACTGCCTGCCTGGCTGCTGTCCTGATACACTTGACTGTAATTCAGCACAAGTTCCTGACAGTACCACCATTTCTGCTTTCTGTTGTCAGCTGCTGCCCCACTACAGTTTGTGGAAGACAGGAATTGACGACTTTCCCACTTGCCTGGAGTCTGTCAGGTCTGGGGCTGTGGATCTCTGGAAGCCAGGGGCAGCCTTTCCTTCCTAGATCAGAAAGCAGTCCTAGGATAAAGCCATGAGCAGGGCAGAGTCCCCTCCTAACCTTGCTCCTCCTGGGACAAGCTGGAATCTCCATCCTTGTTTGCTGGGCACAATAACCCCTCACACAGTCACACCCTGTAGTACCCAGCCCTTCCTTTCACATGGGTCAGCACTGGTCTCTGGCAGCCATCTGGGCTGAAAAGAATCAGGTGATTCCAGGAGGCAATTTATCCTGGTTACCTGAGACAGCTGCTATAGGAGAGGAAAATTACATTCTAGAGAAATCTTGCTTTTCCCCCTGAGGGGTGGCTATAAACTAGATTTGCACACATTTAAACTATCCTAATATTTAGATGGCTAAAGTTAGGTGAAGTGAGCAAAAGGTGTAGCATGAAATGAGTGGGGGAGTTTAAGATTCTCATATTTTTGTATTTAAAACCCAAGGAGAATTTTCCCTTGGTTCACCCCACAGCATCTATTGGATTCAAGAACAGAAATTTTTCTTTCTTAGCATCTTGAGAACTTTTGTCTGCAGGAAGCTGCCTGGGCTAGAAATATTTCTAAACCTCTGCTCTCAGGTCCTTCCCCTGCCCTCACTAACAGAAATTGCTTTGCCATTCCAAGTGCTACTGGGCAGCACTTGCAGCAGCTCTTGACTGACTCACTGACTGCAAGAACAACATTATCTGAGGAGAACCTACTTTGCCCAGATCCTTAGGAGCCCATAACAATTCCTAGAGAATATCACTCAACAGGGACACCTAAAGAAGAAATGAAAGATAGTTTACTTACTCCTGAAGTTGTGAGTGGCTTTCAAGTAGTGTCTAAAATTCAGTGTTAGGTAACAGGCTTTAGGATTAACTATTGGGACCCTGAGGAAATTGCAAGGAAACCTGTTTTTATTCTGTTCACAGTTAGGCACCTGGCTACTTGAAATGCTGCCCACGCACACGTGGTTTTACTCCAGAGTAACGCTCAGCTGTGGTAAAGGCACTGCACACGTTTGTGTATCATCAGGAGCATGGTGAGAATGATCCAAATAAGGGAGTAACTAAGAAGCCTTTGACGGGGAACTGTACTTGCAAGTTATAATTTTCCCTCTGTTCTGATCCCCATGCAATTTATTCTGAAGTCATTATGTAAAGAAACTGCAGGCTTTCTGTCAGAAAGGCGGCTGCGAGGAGCGTTCATTAGAGCAGCAGAGAGAGTGACACCGAGGGTATTTGCCTGTCCTCCTCCTTTCCTCCCACAGAGCAGGAGCAAACGTGCCTGTGGCTGGCTTCTACCTTACACCTCTTCAAAGAAGTTTCTTTGAAAGTCTCTTAGACAAGTCTTCTGTAGACAGCTAAATATGCAGATAGAAGTTAACTGAGTGCACTCTGTGCCACAGGATACTGGACTTTGGTGTTTATTCTATAAACACAAAAGACCCGGGGAAGCAGCAGCTAATTTATGTGGAGCACTGGCAGCCAAACCAGAAAAGCTCTGGCCTCTCTTATGGGCAGCACTGGGCCATGTCTGATGGTGCAACTCTGGGTACTTTTGACTGCTAGCATTTTGTGAAAAACTTCTCAGCCTCTCTGCACAGGGCAGTTTAGAGTCCATACAAGATGGACTGTGGAGTGGTATTTCATTTCCCTTCATCCTCAGCTCTCTGCTGGTCTCATATGAGCAGCATTTTTTGCACCAGTGGGGAGCTGCAAGTGTGAGCCGCTCTTGTGGTACAGCAAGTGATCTGCACTTTGTGTAACAGGAGAAGAGCAGGGGGGACAGGCTTGTTCATGGGTTTGCAAAACAAAGGCAAGTGTGTGGCAAGCTGGACACACAGCAGCATGTAAGGGCTTTCTAGACCTCATTGCTAAACAGGAAAACTCTTTTCTTGAGCACAAGCTAAGTCCCTTACAGTCCCTTCTTTTCATCGAGGGCTGCTAGGATGTTTGTATGGCTACTGCCATTCACCTTATGTGTGGTAGCTGTGTGTCCCTGGCAGTTTTGCAATTAGTTGCTGTTTATATATTATAAAAACTCAGATAATGAGCAAACATTGTATGGGTCAGGATATAAATGTTTTCTAAAAACCACATTTAGTCAGCTCTTGGTGCTTGGTAGTCAGGCAAGTAGCAGTCAGGTAGAGGTGGCAAGTTATGCTGCCCTAAAGCTATGTAGACTTATTTGAAATGTCCTACTTATGCAAATGGATCATAAAAAAGGACAGAGTCTGGCCTCCAGCACATTTAATAGCATTCTTAGACTTTGCCAGGCAAGTGTTCCTTCCTGCCTCATGGTTTTGATAGATGGAAAGTTACTGCTAATGCATTTTTAACTCTGAGTATTGTAGTGAAAATGTCACTGACTGAAATGCATTCTCTCTTCTGCGTGTGCTGGCTCCCTTACTTAACATGTCAAATGCTGCTAAGTAGGTAAAAGGTGTGTCTGCCATGAGAGGAATCTACTTGTTCTGCCCAGATTATGGACTCTGTTCTTTCTGTGTCCAGCATTTCTGCTACCAACTGATCCATGGCAATCTGGATCCTCAGTGGTGCCAGAGCTCAGCTGGACCCTTGGAGGGCCAGAAGTGACCAAGGTTGAAGAGAGCAGGGAGACTCCAGGCTGTGGGGCTGTCTGGATGTGGGGATGGCAAGGTGATGGCACGGCAAGGCCTGTGCTCTGCAGCTGCTTTTGGAGACAGAACCCCCCTGCCTTGGCAGCGCCGAACTTCCCTGGCACTGCCCGGGCTGGGCTGGAGCTGCTGCTGTCCCAGCAGTGTCAGTGCCTGTGACCTGTGCCTGTGTGCTCTGCTCCGTGCTGGCTGCTCTGCTTGCTGTGCCCGACTTCAGGACAACATGGGCCTTCTTATTCAAAGGAGACAAACATGTTTCTAAGTGCATTTCCTGCTAAAAAACCACGTGGGGATTATTAAGAGTTTACCCATGTTTATCTCCTTTCTTGGGCAAATGGTGCAGTTGATTTTCCTGCATACCTATGATGTGGCATATTTTCTGCAGTCCATCCTTTTTCTGCACGAGTCCTCACTTGTATATTAGTTATGAGAATGTTTTATTTATGAAAATAAGACCCTTTACATCCTGGTTTAGAGCAGACATTGCAGATATTCATGATTTCCAGCACTCTCTGCTTTTAATTTAGCTGGAGCAGAGCCTGCTAGGTTGTACTTTCATGCAGGGGGCTTGTAGGGAGCAATGTGGGCAAAGGCAGCTGATATGTAACTATTCGAACTTAAGTATTCACTGAAGCATTTTCTTGTCTGAGAGGTCTCAAATCTCAGGTATGTGATCTATGTGCTGAAGCTGTGACAACCAAATATTTGCTATTAGTCTACTGCTTTCTGAAAAATTTAGAGAATTCATACTTATTACAAAACATAGCATTTTTCAGAGCAGACATCACTGAAAGATGTGCTCTATTAGTTAAAGTGGTTTGTTTTGCACTGTTATAATTAGGGTTTAGCTCAGAAAATGTTTTCTCAGTAGCCTCATGTTGTTTGAATAATTCAACTATGAAGAATATTCTGAGCTAAACTCTGCTTTAATTCCAGCCAATTTATGAACCTTCATTCAAACACTCTTCAAGATGACACCATTTTAAAATTAAAATAATTTGCCTTTCTTGTTACTGATTTCAAATATCTCCCTTCTGTTTGTCTAGCATCCTTTGTTTAGACATAACATACGAAGTGACATAACGTGTTTTTGGCATTTTTTTCTGAGGGAAATAGATAAACTTTGGTACTGATTTGCTTTTTTCTCTCTTAAAATGAGTCCACATGGATAGGAGGGTTCACATCCAAACACTACTGGGTTCTTTAGTGATCTGCAGAAGTGTTCTGTTGAGTTAGATTATGAAAGATTTTTAGCATAGTTTCCCTAGGAAATGACATTTATATACTTGTGCTTCATATCTCTGTTTTGAACATGTGCTTTATTTTTTTCTCCTTCTGTGTTCCTGTCCTGAGTATCCTCTCTCATCTCCCTTGTTTTCTCAGGGAGGGCTGGAAGTTTGAACTGACAGCAGTAAACCCAGGTCCTTATAAATGGGAACCAGCAGAGAGGAGAGTTGGGTCACAGTTTGCAACCTCCTGCACAGCAAGGGCCAGAAGTCTTTGAAATGCAATCTAGAGCCAGACTGCTCCTGTTTAAGCCTTCCTTGAATTTGCTAATAAATCAAATTTGGAGGAATTCTTTCTCACTATGAGGAAAAAGATAATTTTAGTAATCTTTAAAGAAAGTCCTTGTTCCCTTTGCCTGTAATTCCACAGTAACTGGTACTTTGGAGGAGGGTCTAACCTTTAAGTGAAACTGAGCCTGCAGTAATTTTTAGGAGCAGTGCATACCCAGTGAATTGTGAAAAATATAGGGATTACTATATAGGTCTTAAACCTTAGGGAAACACTTTGGATTTCTATAGGCAGCTTAATCTAATCTAAAGGGTGGGCATGGTTCTAAATGTATTTTCTAGTGAGCTCTGTACTCCTAGAAGCAGCAGAGAAAATTGCTTGACCAGCTAATGGGATTAGCCAACCACATTCAAAGGTTTACAGTCCACTATGGAGTATCTAATTGAGTAAGATGGATATTTCTAATATTCATTGCTTTAATTTTTATGTTTTATTAAAGTATGAAAGGCTCAGTGCCTGCTTGGAAGATAGCTGGAAAGTCTCCTGAGGGAGGGATTGTTTAGGGTAAAATAAACTAGAAAGATTGTAAAAAGAGGCAGAGAAGAAAATGTTCTGAGAGCTTCTATTGTGCTAGGGGTGTTTGTGCATCTATACAAATTACTCAACTGGTCAGTATTACCTTACTGTGATGGTGTCATTGATGGGAGAGGAAATTGTGACTTGAGAAGCTAGAATAAAGGCTTATGGAAATAATAATTGTTGTTAGAATTATCTGAAAATGCAGCTGTTTTTCCCTATTTGCAGCTGTTGTAGTGCTTGCAAGGAGACACCGAATCCAAGGACCACAGGCTGAATCTTCCTGTGCAGGATTCTGGCTGCTGTAGGAGGGGAAGGATGGTCCTCCCTGTCCTTTCTTCCTTTCCACCATGTCTTCTCTATGACCTTGGTGTCTGAACAAAACATAGGTGTAAATGCACGTCCGTGTCCTTACTGCCTCTGGCCTGAGTGCCAGCGGGGGCTGTAGGTGACAGTGGCAGTGTTTCTCTGCAGGGCGTGGGACTGAGGGTGCCTGGAACAGCCTGGCATGCAGGCACCCAGCAAAGCTGGGCAAGTCTCTGACTCAGCCAGACTGTATGGCATGGATATCAGACTGATTTCAAGTCCTGAAGTGTCAGACCTCCAGTCTGAGTTATTTTAAGTCTTTTCCAGTCCAGTAAGCTGTCAAGGGTGACACCCGTTTGGACAGGGACAGCTGCGAGCAGAGAGAAGCAAACCCCAAATACAAACAGTTTCTCGCTCCTGAGAGCAGTAACCAGAGGGGAATCAGGCATTCCCACGTGTGCAGTGGGGATGGCCAGAACTGGGGGAAGTCATGGCAGGCCTGCAGGGCAGGAGGGCTTCCTTGCAATTAGCTCTCTCTGTGCATTCCCAGATCTTCTGGGTGGGAGAGCCAGAGCGCAGCGTGTGCACTGAGGCGCTTCTTGCTCGGTTCGGAACAAGGGAGGCTCCCAGTGAGAGAGAGGGCACACAGAAATGTACATTTGACAACATCTCCAGTGGTCCGTTATTCAAGTAAGGATTGAAACAAGCATGCTACAGGCCTTAGGAAAGAAAGAAACAGATTTGAACAAAATCTGTAAGATACTTATGCCCTAAAGGCGTAAGAAGTCGTCCTGGTAATCAACATACAGAAGGTTGCAAAGATAGTGGGGAATTAACCCCATTAACTTGAAAGGGAAAACAAAAGCATGTGTCAATATTTACTCTCCTTCTGGAATTTGAAAGTGTTCTTATTTGCAGAGCAAACTGAAATCTTTTCTGTGGGATTTTGTAGAAGTAATATTAATATTAACTTTGTGTCTTTGTTGCTTTATTTTATTTCTTTGAAACAAGTAGTAAATTTACCATTGCAAAATTGAGATTTTTTTTTTTCAGTTGTAAAATTTATCTCAGCTCATTTGTCATGAAAATTTGCCCCTTAGGACTAGTTTGAACAGTATCCCAGGTGTTTAATGTTGTTCACCTAATGAAGGCACAACTCATGAAAACAACTATTGAACTGTGGCACACTTCATGAATACTGAGGAGGCATTCAAATTTAAAATGCATGTAGTAGTAACTGGGTCTATAAACTGCTGCTCCTGAAGCCTCGATGCTGGATGCATATTTTTCCAAATGAACATTTTTCACTTGCATGTTTTTCTATTTACTAAAGCAGTTTGTAGATCTCCATTTAGCTTCATCAAGCCGCAGAGAGTACAGTTATAATTAGTTTGGCCATGGAGGGCTTGGCAGATTTTCTTGTGAAATACTCTAGTTCATAACATGCCTTACTAGGCACATTTCTGTCCTCTTAAATAAGAGGAAATGAATCATAGTTGGATGCAAATAATATAGGAAAAGAGGTAAAGAGCAAAGAAAGAAGGCTTTTATATCCAGGTGTGAGGGCCTGCTGCGGATCCCATTTTGTTAAAAGAGCACGCTGTGTGAAGAGGAGGCAGGAATATGGGTGGAGTAGGAGAAACCTGCTGAAATGTGGCCAAAAGGAGCCTTTAAAAAAGAAAAAGCCTGACCCAGTTGCACCCCTGAGAGAGGAAGGGAACCAAATAAAGGGATCTGTGTGGACACTGAGCACCAGAGGAGCAGCTTCTGCCAAGGCAGAACAGGAGATCTCCTGCACAAATGTGCCATTGAGATGCTCCAGCAAAGCTGGAGGTCCTGGGAGGAGAGTATGCCTGGTGTGCCTACCCTACAGGATGTCTTGGGGTGAAGCTGCTGTTGAAATGAGATGTCACCCTTACTACAGGGGAGCTGCAGCTTTGTCAGTCACAGCCTGAAAACAGAAAGTCTGTATTCTAGGTAGCTGAAATGAAATAGCTGTCGTTGTCTGCCACCCTGATGACAAGCCCACTTTTCCTTTCTTTCTTTTTTCTTGTTTTTTAAGCTTCATTTTGCAGTGCCTGGCCCACAGGCAGGGGGATTTTTCTCTCTTCTCTGAGCTGATGTTGCTTAGCTCTACTAAAAATGCGTATCAGCATTTGCCAGACGCAAATCATTGTTCTTGACAGATTATGCAACTTGGATTATAAAAATCCAATGTTTTTCTCTTTCTGTCTGAAAATTTGCAACTTGCCAGCATAGTGGGAGGCATTAGTGTTCTCATTTAATTCTCAGAATTAAGCATATTTTCAAATTTAGGCTGGCTAAAAGTAGGAGTTCTGTTCTGAGGAAAAATGGTTGATGTGCTTCTGTCTGTTGTTGCTGAAATGGCTGTTGAATTTCTCATTAAAAATCACTATGAGTGTGTAACACAGCACAGAACAGTCAGGATACTCATAACAGGAGACAGGTCTCTGTGCAGAATTACCAGGCTCCAAATAAATGCTCATATTGTTGACTGATCTGAGATCACTTAGGGGCTGGAATATTTTGATTTTTCTTTTATTTTATTTTTAACTAGTAATTGTTTTGTAACCCTGAAAAATATTTATTCGTGAACCAACACTAACTGCAGCAGAAAAATAAAAAAGAATGCCAGATAGCTTTACCCTTCAACTTTTACTGTATCCCAAAATAGCTCTAGACCTCATTCTGCTCTGAGATCTGCAGTGCACATCTCTGCTCTGATATGCTGCTCTCTGTCCTGTATTTTCAGGGAAACCAGTAGGATTTCAGAGTATGTGGGACTGCAGAATCCTCCATATTCCTTGCTGACCTGAGACTAGGTTTTCTTTCTGTGTTTGAAATGGATGTGCTGCTGTGTATTAAAAATGACTGTGAAAAATGTCATTCTTGTTGCAGCCAGGTGGTTGGTGTTTTGCATTTAGCCCTTTGTGTTTTCACTTGAAGAGCAAAGGTGAACTCCTGATTCTGAGGATTTATTTTATGTTTGTTTTTATATTGAGGCTGCCTTGTATGAACACTGTAGATTCCCTATATGCTGTCACCTCTGCCATCTTCCCTGTGGCTGAGATACAAGTAGATTTTTATTTAAGGAGCCTAAACTACCAGATTTGGTAAATGATGTGCCTCGTGTTGAAATGGTGAAAAGTGAAATGGTGAGTTTGTGAAGAAGTCTTACTGGCAGATCAAATTTCTTAGCTGTTGTGCTTGAAAGCCAGACACTTAACATCATTTTAATGCGGTTTTTGTGTTTGAATTAATATAATAAATGTCAATGTTGAATAGCATAAGGTCATATTTTACTACTTTGACCAGAAGTGCAATCTTCCAGGATTCAGTTTTATTACTATTTTAACAGTCACACTGGAGAAGGTCACCAATATATCTTTCAATATGAAGTAACATATGAATGAATAGTTTATGCCAACTTTATTCTCTGCCGTGTGCTGTGAGCTGTATTGACAAAGATCTGCATGGGATATATTCCATGTAACTCTGGAGCTGCTGTAATCATGTGTTGCTTATGATCATTAGGGTCTTAGTTCTTGCAAAGGAATGAACTTTTGAGCCTTGTACTCTGCTACTTCAAAAGAAAAAGGGAGTTTTCTTCAGCAGTATAGATATTTAGTCTGAAAAGCACAGCTATACACCACACAGCATGATGAAAATGATCCAGCTTTTGCATACATACACTTTGGCTGAACAACAACAGTACCCAGCAGCGCCAGATTTCAAAGGTAAATACATCAAGAGTGTGTATCAAAACCTGTGTGCACCCTGTCTGCTTATGAAGAGAAAGACTACACTGATCTTTAAAGCTGAAGTAATTGGACACCTACCTGCATATTTACATTGCCTGACATGGTGTTACAATTACATTTTTTTTGTGTCTTCCAAGGTGCATTTGTAAAAGATGCAATAGATATCCTTGATTTTTCTTTTGAGTGAAGGGCTGTGTTCCAAGTGAGGCCATCTCTGTTGCCCTCTGTTGAAGCTCTAGCACTACTGATTTTCTTCTGTTTGGGATTTATCCTGGTTTGTTTTTTAAAGAATTTTTAATGAATTTCTACAATGTAAGGATGAAATGCTACCCAACTTACTAACTTGTATATCTCACTTCCTTAGAGAAAAGTCACCAGTTTTTGTGGAAATTGAGTGTGGAGAAAAAAAATGCAGGGGTTAAAAGGTTTAGCAACATCCAGTGCTGTACTGAATTATGTAAGGCAAAAATATTAAGTAATAATATTTTTCTTATTGCACATAGCCTGTTTGGGGATTATGTGCAGCAGGATGTATGGATCCCAGGCTCCTTTCTTTACTTTTTGGGGGCTTTAAAGCATTCTTGTAGCTAAAAAAAGTTGTTACCTTGGAAAACTTTTTTTTCTTTTCTTCTTTTTTTTTTTTAGTATCTCAAGGGTTAGCATTACTGAACAGTAAAACTATTTTGTAAAGCTGAAGTCCCCAAACTGTTTCTGCTTTGTGTGGTTTTGAGAGCACAACAAACAATATCAGCTTGCTGCTCCTGCTGTCAGTCAAGATCTCCTGTAGCTGTTGCAGAAGATTTGTGCGTCCCATGCCAGAGGAACTGGGTTTCAAATCTTGTTTGACAGCTCTGGAGGGGCCTGTGCTGTGCATGCAGCTATTTTTGCAGTGAAAGTTACGTGATGTAGAATGTCAGATATTTCAGGTGTGCTTTGCTGAGGGCAGGATTTGTGCCGTGAGCTCCCCAAGCAGCGAGAGGCTGCACAAGGGGAGACTGAGGAGGTGAGGGCTGTGCCCCACCCTGCAGCCTCTCCTGCCCTTGGCTCTGCTCCCCGGCCTGGCCTCCCGGGTGCCAGCAGCACAGCCAGCCATGCCTGGCGTCTCCCTTGCTGTGCCCAGGGCAGGGGAAGGGGTCCCAGTGTGCCTCCACCTGCACAGCTGTTACGGGAGAAGAGGGCTGCAAATGTCCCAGCTGTTCAGCCCAGCCTCTTGTCCATCAGTGTCCAGCCAAGTTTCAGAAAAACATTTTGAAATTCTTCTCCTTGAAGGATCTGAATCAAGGTAAATAATTTTCCTGACATCTGCTTCCACAATGCTTTGCTTGCCATTGTGTGCAGATGTATTCTATTGCATTGCACTTGCCAGCGTGGGAACACTTTGTTCTCTGATGTATTCAAAATTATGTTTAATGACTTTAGCCTTCACCTATTAGGACTTTTATTTCTGGAAAATGTTTATAGCATGCAAACAGAGGAAGCAGGTGTGAACGTGCAGGCACATAAGCTAAACTTCCAAGAGAGAGTTTTAGTTGTTGATAAGTTTGGGGAGTTTTTTGATAGATCAGTGGCAGCCTCAAAAATGTCATCTTCCAAAACACAGTTGTGTGGCTATGTGAGTTAAGGCAAGAAAATAATTTTTAAAATTGTATTTTAAGATGCTCATTACTGTAATAATCTCTCCTGCTTTGTTAAAACTGATTTCCTTTTGTCCTGTAGGTTGTCCTAGAGCACACTTGGGGAGATTGGAGATATTTTGATATTGGAGTTCTGAACAAGGAAACACACTTTGAGTTTCAATGCACGTACACATCTATATATCTATAGCTTACACAGGTTTAAAGGAAATCAATTAGCAATTGACTATTGCAGAGCAATGGCGATAGCATCTGGTAGTGGGCATAGTTTTTTAAGTCTGAGCAAGGCTTTTGAATGTCCCAGTGCTTTTTGAGGGCAAAATTACTGGGGGAGTAGGAAGTTCCTCCTTGCAGAATTTCATTACTTTAGGATTTTAAGTGCAGATGAAACTGCAGAGGTGTAATTTGTCACCGAATGTTTCCAAATCTAAAATCTGTAAGACAGAGTTGTTCTCAGGGCGTTCTCTAAGTGGCCCCCGTGGCTTTGAGCTCTGACTGCTCCTGTTGACCCTTAAAGTGTGCTGGAAGGCTCATCCCTTCCCTGGGGCTTGAGGAGGGAGGCATGGCTACCAAATGTAACTCCTGGTGCTTGTTTCCTGCTCAGTCCGTGCTGGCTGGAAGGCCCAGGTGAAACTGTGCGAGATGCCCAAGGGCAAACACACCCTTTGAGCAAACTGAAAGAAAATTAAAGCGTGTAAAGGAAAACGAGTGAGACCATTCTTTCTCAGCAGCAGAGTTTGCTTTTAGCTTTATTCAAACATTGGTTTCCCATTCCTCCTCCCACTGGAAAACATTAAATTATTGTAAGTGACACTGAGTGTTTCATGCATTTTGTAGTACCTCAGGTCACAGAGGTTGCCAGTAAGTGCAGTGTTTCACTGCCAAGTGTGGGCCTCTTGATGTCTTGGCTGCTGCCGCTGGAGGTTTAGGCGTCAGAATTGTGCTACAAATGTGGTGTCAGCTCTGCCTGTGAGCACAAGCTACAGCTCCATTTCCCAGCCTCCTAATTGCTATTAAAGAAGACAGCAGGAACCTTGCAGCTGGCATCTCATTTCATCAAAGTCGTGATAAACTATATTCAAAAAACCTTCTCTCACTTCAAAATCCTTTCGTTTTGGTGACAAATGTTGGGGTATATTTGCATACAAATCACTTTCTTCCAGGAAAAAGCTGATTTTTTTGTTGTTGCTGTTGTTTTTTTAATGCTTTCTAAACATAGTTTGTCTGAAAGTTTTATGAGCCAGTCCTCTGTTTTTCATACACAGCCTGATGAGCTGCTTCTGAAACAGAAGATACTGAAACAACATTAAATTGCTTGTTGGTTCCTCTTTTGAGGACAGCCTAAGCACATTTTGCTATAGAACAACTTCCCTTGCCTCTTACACTTCTTTGGTTTCTCATCTCCATTCATAACTTTGCTTATCTTGCACATATAAATTAGTAGTACAAGTATAATTGGATCTGACATAATGGCTGCAAGGGGTTTTTTAAATTGTTCACTATTGGTTTAACTTTTTTTTTCAAGTTTGGTTTAAAAGGTTTGGGGTTTTATTCATTAACTTTCCATTCTAATCAGCTGTCCTAAGAAAGTGACAGTCAAATGGAAATTTTATTTACTCTTTCTGATGGGAAATATGGTTTGAGAGAGTTTAATTCTCTTCTACTGAAAATCTACCCTGTAGAGTCACTTTTATCTCCTGATGACTGGTTGCATGGCAAAAACATCTCAGCCTAATCTATCCTATTCTTGGACACCATTTTATCTCCTCTGCAATCGAATTTGTCTGTAGTGGAACCAACATTCTTTTTATCACCCAAGGTCTGATCTTCAAGCTTTCACCTTCAAAAGCACAGCCATCCTTAGGCAGACTGGTAGCTCAGAATGATTTATAACTGAGGAGAACTTTGAAGTTCCTATAAATAACCAAAAAAAAGCAGTGTTTTCTGTCTTTTTTAGTTATACTGCTGTGTGCTTGCTTATGCTTAGGCATCTCTTGTGTCTTCCATTCTGTATCAGTGACATGCAGCCAGGAATGACTGTGCCACCAGTTTCTGAGTGGCCTGATAAGAATCCTAAGATAGTGATGTAAAGCCCAGGGAAAAGTGATTCTCAAGTGTTTTTCACACCAGTAGTAAGGATCAGCATGGGGCTGCATGTGAAATGCAGACACCACATTCAAGGGGACTCTGTAGACAACATGTTTAATTTCCAGAGCAACAAGTCTGCACATCACGTTTGCAAGACTGAGCTCTCTAACTGCACACAGCCATCACTGACGTGTTGCGAGGTCACTGAGTGATTCACATCCAGCAGCTTAGCAAGGGGAAGCCGAACAAATGGCAGTGGAGATGCTTTAATTTGGAGGAATACCAAATGTTCCTGCTCTTTCAGCTCCTAGATATGGGATATCTACTTTGTGACCTTCAGAAAGAGAAAGAAATTCACATTTCTCAGCAAGATGGCTTTGATGATGATCATAAACCCCCAAGATATGCTGTGTGCTTGTAATTTGAGGAAGAAACACAGAGATCTGGAAATTAATTTGCAGATACCAAATTCAACATCAGTTTTCTCCCTCACATCCAGGATGCAGTTGGAATGCTGTCATCTTTCTTTGTTGGATTTTTTTGTTTGTTTGTTTGTTTGTTTGTTTTTGGCATATTTACTTTCTCTTTTAACACTGATAGCATGTCAGATGTAAACCATTTTTTTTCTTCCCTCCAGGGAACTGTCTACTGGCAATAAGTGCAGTGACATACTGTTGTTATCAGCTTGTATTATGGTAACACAGAGAGTTCCAAACCAAAAATCACAGCCCAAATCTTTGGGGATATGTAGACAGGCTGTGGAGTTCTAACAGCTACTCAGATCTTGCTCCAGTGAGACTTTTAGGTCTGGGATTAATTTGGAGTGCATAGGGATCTTGCAGATTGTCCCACTGGTTCCAGCAGTGGAAAGGGAAATATCTACTACTGAGGGTGAAGTAGGATGTAAGGATTGAAGGGCCATAAAATCAGATGCTTGCCTTAATGGAAATCAGCCTAAAGTATCTGAAAACCTCACACTATACAGCACTTATAGGGACCTACATGCAGGTATTGAGGTTCATATGGGTGTTTCCATCTGGACCTGTGCAGTAAATTGGAGAAGGGAGTGGAAAGAAAGAGAGCAGGTTTGAGTCTCTGCGGAGCAGAAAACCACACTCAGAAACACAGAAGATTTCACCTCTGCAAACATCCTTTCATACCCCTTGTACAGTTGGTTTTTTTGTTGGTCTCACAGCTACAAGACGTTCAGGGTCTCCCCTTGCTACTTCTGTGACACCACCCCTTTCCTTTGGAGCATTTGTTTTATCCAGAAGTGACACTATACTAGGCCTGAACATCCTTGGCTACTTTCAGTAGCATCAACAAAGGAAGGAGACATCAGTGGCTTTCACAAGTAACTGATGTCATGCAGGAGACCATTTTTAGACTTAGCTCCTCAAGAATTTGTGCATTTCTGTGCCTCTCTCCAAAGGCTGACCACTGCTGAGACCAGCACAGGAGGATCTGCACCCAGCTGCTTTCAGGGAGGTGATGGGCTAATGTGGAAATGCTCCTGTGGGCAAAAAGCCAACCCAGCTCCTGCTACACCCCGGAATCCCCTGAAGGGATTCTGTGGGGCTGCATGTGATGGGTTTGGCCCTTATAGAGGGCAGAGGAGAGGGGGGAGATGCCTCCACCCGCCCCCATCTCCTGCTGAGCACCTGTTAAGGAGCTAAGCATACGCTGGTTCTGGATTTGCAAATCATTATAATGACAGACCGTGACAATAAAAAGAGCCATGAAAATAGATCATGTAAAGAAGTCCTGGATTAAAAATCCCCTGGTACACTGGGACATGATAAAATTCCACTAAGTCAATAATCTGTGCATTAAGAACTCCTCTGGTTATGTAAAGGAACTAAAACAGTATGTTTTTCTCAGTGAGCCAAAGGAAGCGGTAGCTTGGGTATGTAATAGGATGATAAAGAGTGCTTGCTTTTCAGTAGCCCTTACAGTGTAACTTGATTTACAGATCAGATCTCTGCTGCTGACAGTAGAAAGACTGTAATGATGCCAATGACCGTGTCTAAGAGAGTCTCAGTTGTGTCTTTATTCCAAGTCCACAGAAAGGAAATAATAAAAACAGATAATCACATTAAAGTAATGGTTTCAGATGACACTCACAGAAAATAAGGTTATTCAGAGTTAAGCTGCTAGTTTGTCTTCTTCATTCCCATGTTCTTGAATATTGCAGGAGTCCTGGATGAGAGTATGAATTTATGTACCGTGCATCGCGTAGCGATTCAGCAGAGCTGGGAACAATGTGCATTAATGACAATAATAGTATTAGAACAGCATCTACAGAGGCAATCATGACACAGGGCCCTGTTGTCCTTATCCAAGAGAGCTTATTATGCAAGTGAAAAACAGGAAGGAGACCTACTTTCTGATTCCCTCCTCCTTTATAGCTTTCATTGTCTCGGGTGCTTTGTAAGCTATGTTTTACCATCTCTGCTTGAGTTTTATTTTGTATTAAAAGGAGTGCTTTGTACAGATAGTTCCATGTTGAAGATGTACTCTACATCTGTTTTACATTTTCTCAGCCCTTAAGTATGACTTTCTCAAAACTGACTCCCCTGGCAGGTGAGGAAAAATGCACCTTTGGGAACACTTTGTCCTGACACACACACTCTCTGTGAACCTTCTCATCGACACCAAGCTTTTTGTGTTAAAGCAGGTATGAAATAAGTTGTCAAAATTAAGTAGCTAAAGAATAGTGGCTTAAAATAATTTCTTTTCATGTTGAGCTACCTCTTAGTCTCTGCTTAAATGCTACACAGGCTCTTTGATATTTCCACCCCACCTTTCTCTCTACTGCAGCTGAGTGAGGCTGATTCCCTGCTTAGCTGTGCTCGTTGTTTTAATCCCCAGAGACATAAACTACTATTGCTCTATCCCTTTTCCTTTTGAAGTACCTCTGTCAGCCCGCACTTACCTTTCCCTCCTTTATCCTTTCAGTGTCCTTGTCATCCGGTTTGTAGGGCTCACATCCCATCTCCTGACACACAGAGGGGTGTGTGTGCTCCTGGGCTTCACTGGTCAGTGCTGCAAAACTGCTTCGGATGTTAACAGGGCTGCTTTCAGTAGCCCTGCTCAACAGCAAAGAAATTTACATTTACAAAACCAGTAATCAACTCTCTCACTTGGAAAGTCATTTCTCTACTACATCCACTTCAACAGTGCATTGGCCAATGTACTGGAGACACACATCCATTATCATGGACTTTGCAATTTTAAGTGTTCAGAGGAACAGATGAAAGTACATTGGGACAGTTATCACATCAAAGGTGTGATACTGCAGGGCAGAGATATAATTTGTCTCTCTATCATGCAAGTGTGGTGAACAGCTCTTTCACAAGGGAGACAGAAGATTCTTTAATTTCTTGGACTGTTCCTAAACATGCTGATGCTTTTACAGAGGGCTAAGCCATTCCTGCAAGGGGTGTATTAATTTAGGCTCATCCTTCTCTCATGGAATAGTTCCCTGGAACAGCATAGGCCTATCCCGTTGCTTTCGATGCAGTTTCAATAACTAACTATGCAAAATACGCCATGAGCATTTCCAGTTTGAGACAAACACAGCTCTCCATTGACTTTAATCAGAGCAGTTTTCTGAATGCCTTAAGAGAACCAGGTAGAAAACCAGTCCTAGAAATTAATGGGAATCAGGTTGTTTAGTTGATTTTAAAACTTTGAAAATCCCAGTGTACATTACAATGTTTTTTGAGGAATACACTTAATGTAAGATAGCCTGAATTATCCAAATTAAGTTTTCCAAAACTCCCTGTTATTCATGTTTCTCGTTATCTATAAATTACATTCAAAATTACCTTAATTACCTGAAACCTTGGTTATCCAAACATATTCATTGTCCCCTGTGATACTCTGGTAACTGATCTCGTACTGCATTGCTCCAGCTGATGCTTCACTGGTTACGGAATGGAGGCACAGTTGGTCTGCCACGTGCTACTACAGGTTTGTCTTTTTCTGTGCCGCTCAGCATAAAGTTAGTTCAGAGCTACAAAGAGTACATGGAAAGCTCTTGATCGTCTGCACTGATAGGTACTTGGAGAAAGTAGAGCTGTTACCAGCTTCTCCAGCAGCAGGTCTAACAGAACCATCCTTGACATAACTTTCGAGAAAACAGAAGAGGATGAAATGAAACTTCCTAAGCAACAAAGTACTTCAACACTGCCGATAAAGATCTGGCTTTTCACAGTTCCAAATCCACTGGTTTATTCTGGTCAAACCAATTTGCCTTCAAAATTAGGTGAGAGAAATCCCAGGGAGATTCATCAAATATTAATCTAATACATTTACTACTGTGACCCACCATAGATGCCCAGAATAGAAAAAAAGATTGTACTTTCAAGTGCCATAGAAAACAATGTCAATAATGCTTATGGTTTGTACAGAACCTTAACTCCCAACACATTCTGTGGTATTTTCTACCAGGTAAAATCTTGTTTCCAGTAAAATGTATTGCCTGGAATATGGCATCCAATAAATTTCAAGACAGTAAATTTGTTGTAACTAATATTTAGTAATTAATTATTCCCTCATTATAGCTCCTGAATCATGAGCTAGAATATAGCTTCATAATGATCACATTAGTTTTTGAATATGATGGTGCTGCAGCCTTAATTAAGACCAAATGCTGAAGCATCTTCTCACAAGTTGTCTTTTTATTCTCAGGTGGAGGGGTTGGATCATGAGCTCACTTTCTCTGTTTGAAATGAGGCATTTCAATGGCACGTTCCAATTCCAGCAGGGTTATTTTGGTAAATTGAATTCAGTGCAGTTTTCTGCTGGTGCAGGTCATTTGGACAAGACTTGTAGCTGCTGAGCAGCTTTGCATGAACATATCAGTTGCTATGACAAATGCCATCACTCCAATGTTTAGGCCAAAACCCTGCTTTTGTACCGTTGCACCCCAAATGTTGTTTGGTCTCTGCTGTCAGCTTTGGGCATGGCTGTTTATTTCAGTGGTCTTGTACATTTATAGTTGCTATAAGTGCATTGATGGCTTCATGTGATTGTGACCAGTTTTGTCATGTATCTAGAAAAAGGAGTATCATCTGGAACAATAAAGATGTAGTTCTTAGCTGGAATGGGTTGCTGTACAGCAGGATTTCTTTGCAGGCTCTCAGATCATCCCAGCAGTTATAGATTACATCCTTCTATATTGGGACTTCTGCATTTCCGTGTTGGTCACTGGTTATTTATTGCTTTTGGGCCTTCCAAGGTCAGAAGCTTGATGTGACTCTAAGAAGTCATGTGGTCATGATTCTTGTTACAAATGTAAGTTTAGATCTTGAGTGAATTTCCACCGAATGAGACTTGGATCAGAGGTGTGTTTCTGAGCCACAAACTCTCCCTCAGCTGCTCTCACTGTGGTTCCACTTAGGCACCTGCTACTGCCCGAGGCTGTCCCCGAGGCCAGGAGCCTGCAGAAAAGGACAAATCCTGCAGTAAAATACCACTTGCTATGAGGAACTGAGCTTTTAGTTGACCTACTTGACATACCCTAAAGGCATTTAAAGGGAATATCAAATATACGAAAGACTGTTTAAATGAAAAGTGAGCAGTTCTGAATCTCGCATTTCCCCGCTGTGGCCCTGTGTCTTGTGGAGTCACTGTACTTTGTGTCACAGTACTTTGTACTTTGCTGTGCTATCTAGCAAGATTCAGACTATATGCCATACCTACATTTAAATTAGTTGTATTGACTTTTAAAAGTAAAATAATGTTTATTGTTCATTTCTTGGAACTATTGCATGTTTCACTGACATGAAAAGTTATTTTAAGTAGTTTTAGTGGGGTGAGAAGATCAAGTAGAATCAAAACCCCTCTGTATAAAAGCTGCAATGTAGTCTTCAAAGAGTGCACTTATCATAGTATGGAGAGATCTATGTCAAAGATATGCAGTGATTGTTCTTTGTTCTAGTGGAACCACTAGTTCTCTGATACATTACATAAATCTGGTCTTCTGCATTAGTGTAAACACGTACTGAGTTGCCTTATCAAGATCAAATTATTCAGATAATTTGTCTTATCTTAATGGCTTTTTTTTAATTAATGCTAATAGTTGGCAGAACAATATAAAAAAAAAGATTGTGTGTAGGTTTAATAGTCTGAAGCAATTTTAAAGTTTTTATTGTAACTTTATTGCATTTGCATTGGTTCTTAATCATCTTTATTGTTCAGAGCTATGTTTTTTTTCCCAAATTAGCAAACTCTGTGATGTACTATTTCCTGTATTGTACCAAAGCACTCCTCTAACATATGTTTAAATACAGTTCTACAGGAAAAATCCACTAAAGAGTTCTCCTTCACGTTTTCCTATTATGAGATGCTCACTCTTAATCCAAACAGCCTCTACAGATTTCCTTCCTAAAGTTAGTCACTCCATCTTATTGAATAAGGCTTGTTCTGGGCTGGGGGAAATGTCAGGTTGCTACAGGTTTATGGATGTCCTAATTCTCTGGGTTTATTGGGAACTGAATGGGTGCCTTGACATATTGTTGTAATGAAGCAAAATATGCATTTGATTAATTTTTAAAGGCTTTTTGATGCCCTCTGTGTGTACGTGTGCGTGCTATTTCAGTGTTCTCTTCCTTCTTAACTCCTCCTACCGGCAGCATCTGTGAAACCATTGTTGTTTTCCTCACATAGAGAAATTGCTCCCATAGCCTTCAAAATGTGAAGAATCGTTCAAGGGCAGAAAAAAAGATAAATGACTGGCAGTTGTTTTTCAGTTATATTAATTTTATTAGTCATGCATTCTCCTGTGTTTTTTTCAGGGCTCTGGGACTTCTTTCTCTTAGCAATTAGAGCTTCTGAACAAAGAAAACTTCTGCTTAAATGCAATGATGAATTTAATACCCCTGCCCACACTCCTCAGATGAATCTGGAGGCATTGTGGTGAGCTTTAATACCTGAAACTTTGTCTGAGTGATTCTCTCTGCTTGGGGCACTTGATGCAAATTCATGTAAAACAGTGTAGGAAAAGAATAATCCCTCCCGCTGCCCCCCATGGCGCATTGTTTCTGCATTCCCATCAGCTCATGGGTGTGCAGAAGGGTTCTTTCATACAGATGCATGAAATAGTTGGAAATAATCATTTATTACAGTTTTCTGCAGCTGGTTCTTCCAGTCCCTGAGCTCCCAGCACCCACCCCAAGGCACTGTCCTCCCTGCTCAGTGGGGGCTGAGCTGGCCCCCGAGCAGCCTCCTGCTCCAGGGACACCCTCTCTCATGTCCATCAAGTTCTTCCCGCTGTTACCAAGAGATGGTGGCACTTCCTAATCTGTATTAATCCTAAAATGAGCACGGCCCCAATTTCCAAGGCAGGAGTCCCTGTTGGGGGTTGCTCTGTGAGTCATTGGGGTGTTTTTGGCCTGGAGGCAGAGCAGAGGCTGCTGTGCTTTCAGTTACTTACCTAAGCTTATGAAATGCACGCAAGAATATTACATCTCTGTATTAAGTCTCTATAGGTGTTATAGTTTGGGACAATTTTTTAATAAAAACCAATCAGTCGAAACCAAAATATTAATGAAAAAGTAGGTTTTGAGGTGTTTCCCAGAATCAAATCACTAAGTAAAATTTTTGGTATTAACTAAAGTAGTTTTTATGTAAAAAACTAGAATGCTAAAAATAGGTATTTAAGACTTTTCAAACTTTTGGAGATTTTATTAACTTCTACTTTTTGTTGTTAAAATATATCTTTGCTTTGGTTGCTTTTGTGGGGGGTTTGGGGTTTGTTGGTTTTTTTAAATGTTGACTCTTGCACTCCCTCTTGTGAGAGGGAAGACTTTTTAAAGAAACAGAAAGTGTTTCCATTCTAATGTGAGCGGAGCTATGAATTCTTGACTGTGTTACACATTGAAAATAAATAATTTTCCAAAGTTAAAAAATTTTATAACAAATGGTATGGAAAGCTAACAATATTGGTGAAACCCAGGAGCTTCATAAAGTACCAATTACCCTTTCACTTCTAGATATTTTGCCTTTTTCCCCTTGTATTTTGTTCTTTTAAAGCCTCACATATTAAGAAAACCTGCCAATTTTAATGTTTTTAAGTGGTTCCTCAAAAAGACAAAGAAAACAAAAGAACTTTATTCCTATTGTTAGAGTGTCAGTACCTGGAGAGCCTTTAATTTTTTCCTTTCTAAAGCTTTGAATTGTTCTGTTTGAAGTTCAAATTCAGGAATAAAACAAGAGTCAAAACTGAAAGTATGTTTCTATATAGCAAATTAATGGACTTAACCAGGAAAAAGCTGTGTTCAGTTCTAAAGCTTGTCACATAAAAGGAACTTCAACCTCTTTGGGGTTTCTTTTTTTTTGGTTTTCTTTCTTTTATGACCCCCCCAAAGGCCATTTTTCCAACATTTCAGAACTACAGAACGTGTGTACCTTAATAGTTATGTGTGAAAATTTATAATAGGCACTTTGTGGAGTTGAGTGGAGTCCCATTGAAGGGAACGTAGAGCCTGGCCTAGGCCTTAAATACACAATTACAATAATTGAGTCTTCAAAGTCAAAATCCATATAAAGCAAATAAAAATTACTACTGAGCCTTTGAATTTCAGCCTCTACTCTGTGTGTATTAGTGGAAGGAAAACTACATTTGAAGGGGTCACCATGCAGATGTTGGCCAGGAGTTTTGATTTTCTTGTAGAACGTGAGCCTTCTCTGTCTGATCAACTGGAAGTCAGCATGCAGTTATCAAATGCTCACTTTCCAGTCATGCCCCAAAATACCCAGGGTGAGCACATCCTCCAATCCACACGTGTCCAAGGGGGATTTGTACCTGTGCCTGGCACTGTTGACCAGGGCTCTGGCAGTGTCCAGGTGCCCATTGCAGAACCACATCACAGTAAATGTCTCCATCTCAAAGGGCTCCAGTACTTGTGGCCTCAAATGGCAATGGGAAACAAAAGAGATTTATGAGGTGTGTGCAAAGGGGCTGGTGGGGGCTGAGAGGTGGCACATGTGTGGTTAAGCATCCTTGTGCTGCAGCTCTTCAGGAGCTTGAACCCTGCTTGCTTGGCCACAACTTTTCCAAACAGGTTATGATCTTAATAGACCAACAGGCTGTTAATTTGAATTATGGAGGATGCTCATGGCCTTTGGTGCATTAAAGAACCCAGCCAACATCGTGCAGGGAGTGGTCTGCTGTGCCCAGCATAAAAGTACAAGTGATTCCATTGCAAACATAGGTCATCCTTAGGTTTCAGCTCAGTTTGAGGGAAATGGGTCTGATCTACTCTTGCTTTACTGCTCCTTTGTGGTTATGCACTTCCACTAAAATACCTGGGGTTTTAGTCTGCTATCTCCGGTAATCTGAAAAATACTGACATTCCTAGTTATCTAATGAATCTTTAATGGATCTTTTAGTGTGTATGAAGGTTTGCATATTGATTTGTATATGCATATTTAGGTATTAGGGAGAGAAGTAAGGCTGTTGAGAGACTTCTGCAAGATTTAGAGAGAGAAATGTATTATTACAGATTATAATAAGGTGTAAAGGTTTTTCACTCCTTAAAATGGAGATGTTGACATATTAAATTGCATGTGCTCTGGTGATGTGGACTGACTCAGAGAACTTGAAGGAAATAACAGCTGTGTACATCAAAGCTTAAAATTAGAAACTTCATCAGGCAGTGGCAGTTTAGAATGAATGAAGAAATCACAAAATTATTAATTATAGTGTTTACAGAAAGGAAACATAAAGTTCTGAACTTTCTGAAGGCAGCATGCTGTCATCAGTGTTGCAGCACGTCTGTGCTGGGTAGCAGCGCCTTGTCCCCCTGAGCCACTCTGGTAAAGTGGGGGCTCTTGCCAAACTCAGGCACCTTCGGCCACTTCAGATACCCCAGGATGAGTCAGGTTTCCCACCTGACCGGCAGGTATGGTGTGGGGCATATGGGAGGCTCCTGCCCTTCTGGAGTGGCAGCTGGATGCCCTGAGGCATCTCAGATGGCAGTAGATGCTTCAGTCTAAGAAGTATTTGCACATAAACATATGTACAGACTCACTTTTTGTTGCATTTTTAACACATAGTCACCTGAAGTGGTTTCATAGCAGTGTTTGCAGCGGGTTATTGTACAAAGTAATGAACAGTTTATCTAACTTTAAACTTAGTAAGAATTCTGACATGAATAGGGCAGGTGTACAGCTTCAAATCTGACCAGATATAAAGTTAAAAACTATCCTATCATCAAAAATTGGAGTTAAAAACTATGATTTAAAGTTGCAGTGAATGGTTGTTTTCCTAATGACCTCAAATCCATGAATTCATTCTAACATTTTCCTCTTAACATATTCATAGTTAAATATAACTTGAATGTTGTCCTAATTACATTCTCATGTTAATTTAGCTCTGATTCAGAATTTCTATCATTATTCTTTGTAGAATTATTTTGAAATGATGGAAAGTTCAGCAAAGATGCTCCATTGTGTGATTGTGCTTTTGAATTATTTATCAAATTGAAAGACAGAAATATAGCTAAAATCTAGTTTGAGTTGTAAATGGGTTCTGGTGATGTAAGGAGGAAGTGCAAGTCCTTTTTGCAGAATGCCATGGGTGCAGCATTAGGTACTGCAGGAGCACTGGTGGCCCCACATGGGCAGAGAAGTTCATGGTTAATAAGAATCCTCCACTGCACCAACTGGCAAGTGCTATCTAAGCAGATAAGAGAGATGATGTGTGGAAGAGGAGAGGCTGAGAGAGATAAAGAGAACTTAAGAAATGACAGTGCAAATAAGTGACAAAGTTCAGAGAAAACCTGTCCTGTCTTGGTCAGAACTGGCCCTCGCTCCCTCTGTGATGTGCTGTGGAAACAAAAGCTTTCCCAAGAACTGTTTAACTCATGTTTTCCACAACCCATCGCAGTGGCAAGTAGTACAGTGCTAACATCAGATTATAGAAACCATCATTAATGCAAAAATTGTGGCCGTGGCCCTGAGCTAGGTAGAGAACAAACAATTGCTGGTGAGGCGTGTGCGAGTCTGAGAGGGCGAGACACTGCTGGGGAAAATTCAAAAGGAGAAAAAGAAACTTGTCTTAGTGTAAGCAGCAGTTTTGCTAGAGATAAGTGAGGGAAAATTCTCCATTTATAAATGGTTCATTGAGCCATGATAATAAAGCAGTGCTGCAGAAGAAGGATAATTATCTACTTAAGTATCAGTTGCCCTAAGGGTACAAGCTTCCCTTCTCTCCTTTTGAAAAATGAACTCTGATTAAACGAATGTCCTTTTTCCTGTTTTAGTGTTGACATGGATTTCCTTTTTATGAGTAAAATTAATTAGTTTTTCTATTCCTTTATTCCTGGTATGGAAATCAGGTCTGCCAAGCAACTTTGCAGCTCTTCCCTTGGGCCTCAGGTTTAGCCAATAGCATCCTTTATGGATGCGCTTTGTACAAAGCACTGGGAAGGCACAAATGAATTACAAGGGGTTTACTGTGCCCAGTAACTTACCAAGGGACACAGCATTTCAGAACTAACACCCCACAAAATTAGGGTTTTTGTCCCCATCCAGGATTATTTTGTTTCCAAGTACTAGCTTTCTAAATATATTTTTCTCCTTTCTTAAATGTTAATACCATAAGTTGTAACAAGCAAAAAGGCGAATAGTGATAGCATAGCTGATGCTGTACGAAACAAGCCTGAGAGACAGATTTTCAAAGCAGATTGACACCCACAGCTGGGACCAGTCTTCTCCTGTTCTTTTGGGAGCTGCTACAAGTAGAGCTTGCTCAATTCTTCTTCCACTTTAGCAAACATCCATTCCAGACTTGTCTGTCCTCATCTGGATTTTGAGAAATGATCAAAACCCACCACTACATCTTCACTTCAAGAAAATGTCTGGTTTTCTCTCCTATCAGAATTATAAGTGTGATTCTTATAATATAACCTTGGTGTATGTAAACATGTTGTCTCTGTGCTTGTGGAAATAATTGATCTTTCAGATGTATTAATCTCTCCTTATTTCAAATGTCTCATGTGGTTCTTGACCATCAGGTTGATGTAACATTTTTGTGAACCTGTTAACTGCAGAGCAGCTCTTACTTATCTTTCCTGGGTTATAGAGAATATTCCTGAATACCTGCAGGCTTCAAGATGCAGTAAAAATAAAGATGACTGTAATACAATGGCATGGAACTTAATTTTCTTCAAATAGTGCTTTGAACACTTGTTTTAATACTGGAAAAAATAATTTTCGTAGCCTTTGGTCATAAAAGTTCAAGTGGTGTTAAAGGTTACTTTAAGGTCTTCATTCTGCAAGTTCTATTCTGTAAGTCAGCAAGGAATCCTGTCTGCAGGGAATTGAAATGAGAATCAAGTACTTGCTTGTTGGATCTACACGACTGAGGTTCTGCTAAGAATTTTGGACCATATTAATAATGTTACAAAATTGACTTTCAAGTGAGGAATCATAGCAATTATTAATTACTGTGAACACAGCAGATCAGATGACTGTGAGCAGTATCTGTGTACTTCCATTATTTACTTCACAGCTTCATTTCACTGACTCACAAATCACAGTCACCAAGGTAGAATTAAATCAAAGTATATTTACAGGGTTGTGAACATTGTGCTTAAAAGGAAATAGTCTTAATTATCTTAATGTATTTTTAAAAACACATTATAGTTACAACAGGTGAGCATTCCTTGTGAATTGTAATTAATGTGCAGAAATAAGTGATCTGCTATGATCAGCATAGTGCCAGCTTGTCATATTTAGGTGCCTAAAATTAGAGGTGTAAGGTCAAGATTTTCAAAAACATGTATCACATATGGGGAAAAGCATTGTATAACTGCTGTCTTGTTGGACCACACATCCAAAGCCCTCTTAAATTTCTTTGGCTTTCCCCCATTTTTAATCACAAAAGAAAATGTCTCTGACTTTCACAGGAGATAAATTTCTCCATTGAGATGGTAAATTTGAGTCTGTGAAAAATTTGCTTTCCCTTAAATGTCTCAGCATAGCACAAGATCCTCAGTCATTTTGCCCATATCTGAGGGATTTGAGGAAAAGGATTCTGAACAAAACATCATAGAATTCCTTGTAATTAGCCCTATGTTTTTGATGCTCTTGTTGTATCACCAGAGAGGAGGAGCTCAGGCAATTCAAGGGTGATCAGAACCAGGGGATTGAGACTGTTCTTCTGGACCACTCAGATTTGTGTTTGTGCCTTGACACTGCCACCTGCAGATGTCCTTGTTTGTCCCCTGCGGCCGGTGGAGCGGTTCCGTGACCTGTGTCCCGAGGAAGTGGCTGATTTGTTTCGTACAGCACAAAGGGTCGGAAATGTGGTGGAGAAACATTTCTGTGGCAGCTCGCTCACCTTTTCCATCCAGGTTTGTAAACCACTCAACTAAGAAAGGTTTAATGGTTTGTTTTATCAAGCTTTCAGCCTTTTTCCCCAGTCCAATCACAAAAGGACATTAGAACTTCAAGGGGCAATAAATGCAAAATAACAGTAATAAAAAACAAAAAGCCAAATAACTGCATTGCAGTCTTCCAGGTTTGCCATTGAAAAACGTAAAAAGGAAACCAGCGGGAAAGTGTGATTAATTAATAACTGCAAAACCTTGGATAAAGCCAGCAAACACTCTCAAACACTGTGCTTGTTTGTGAGTATTTCAGGAAATACTCTTCCTTCAAAAAAGTGTTTGCAGGGTTGCTAGAGGAGGCAGCCACATCCCCTGTTCCACACATAACCCACTGCATGTGCTTGAGATCGGTGATCCCTCCTCACAGCTATTTATGTGCAGACAGAGAGATGTAGCCATGTAAATACATTATAAATTCTGACCTTTCAGTTGTTTGTGCTGGGTGTTTTTATACCAAAAATGGACTCTGTTTAAGCAAACCAGGAGACTAATCCCATTCATTAGAATCAGAATTTAAGCAAGCATACTTTGATTAAATTCTTACTTCCATGTGTGATTTTATGTTCACAAGGATCAGAAATCTATTACTAACTATTGAAAAATACGATCTGAAAAAATGAAAAATAGAAACTGTTGTTTTTGTGATTTGAGATAGTTTCCCACTTTGCCAGGATGGGATATGGAAAGGAGCTTTGTCCAAAAGCTTAGTGGTGAATGGTCCTCAGGAAAAATATGTTAATTTAACAGACAGTGTAATTGATGTAAATGAGTATTGAGTAAGATTTCTGAATTCCTGTGTGATTCCTGTTAGGTCCTCTAAACTGAGACTTTTCCCTTTGCTTACAGGATGGCCCTGAAGCTGGACAAACGGTGAAGGTGAGTGCTTATTATGCAGAATACAAATTAAGACACAATTATAAGAACTAATAAAAGATCAAAACTCGTCATCTGCAGTCCATTGCTGTATTGTTACTTTATCCTTGAGATGAAAAAATCCCAAGTGTACAATAGCAGTAAATACTTTTTATTGAAATTGCACAAGATAATGTTTACAGGTTTTCTTCCTAGACAAAAATTTTCAATCAAGAAAATATCTTTTCCAAGCTGCTGGGTGTATTTATGCAAGGAAAGCCTCGTGAAAGAGGCATCTGGTTTAGATTTTTGTTTGTTTTATGGAGAAAATATTGCCCTTCCATTCATGATCTCTTTGTTTTTCTGTTTATTGCCTAATGAGTTGTAGCTAATTATAGGAACAGTTAAACTGAACCACATTATGAAAATACACCTTTTGTCTATGCTTTCTCCCAGCATATTCATATCACATTCTTGTTACTGAAGTTCAAATGTAATGGGCCCAGTGAAGCTGAAAACCAGATTTTAAGTGTACTTCCAAAAAAAAAGGTGGGAGGGTGGAAGGGAGGGTGGAAGGGAAGAGAAGGATTTATGATTATATTCTCCACTTGAGTAATAACATAGATAACATCCAAGATGTCTCTCCAGCCATGTTTCACTGCCTCGTAATGCAAATGCAATTGCATGTGTAGTTAGATGATATGGCTCAACATTAGATAAAGGCTATTTTTTACATTTGGAATCAGAGGAAAGTCAAATATGGTTATGGGTTAGCACTTTGTAAAATCAAATTAGATGTCTCAGAGAACCTGTTCGAGTTGATTAAGATAACTGTAACAACCAAATGACAGTGGATAGGAACATTTTACTTTTTTTCCAATTTCCTGTATTGACCTTATTTTTCCTTATCCCATTTGCTGCCTGCTTTGAACATTTAACAGAGAGGTAATAGGGAGAGAGAAGAAGAAGAAATTACAATATCACCAAGCTTGGGATGTGATGAAGGAATGTAACACAATTTATTTCTGTATGTGACAAAACAGATTCCTTGGCTTATGGCTTTGAGTGCATTGGGTGGGTTTCACTGGCAGTGTCTGTTGACAGGTGAAATAATAAGTTTAAATACTTTTGAAGTAAATATTGTTATTAATCACCAATATGATTTAGGAGGAAAATCTGAGCATTTATTTTAATATCTTGGACAAATGTTTTTCTCTCTGTAAAGAAAAGGTGTAGAGGAAGGACTATATATGAGAAGACTTATTTATATGGAGCAAAGGCAGCTATAAAAATTCCCATCTTTGATTGTGAACAGTAACAAATGCTTATGTAGGCCTTAAAATGGCAGGATGTTCTGTATTGCTTTGTGTTTTTACTGGAAACAAAGAACATTAAGTGTTTATTGCAAAATGGCAGTCACCCTTCAAGCCTCCTTCTCACACTTTCAATAAGCACTGAGATGAAAATGACCCATTCTTACAACTGTGAACTCCTAGACTTTGCAATAATAAGCATGTATTCATAAATCAGAGGTTATCAGTTCGCATTTCTCTACTTTTCTGCATCATTGGGCAACACTTTAATTTATCATCATCACTTTGGGATGTTTATCATCCAAAAATGCCAACAACTATTTTCTTCAGAGAATATAGAGCTTTCAAAACTTCAATTGGGAAAGAAATTACTGTGATCAAGATCTTCTTTTAAGTGAACAATAGGGTGGATACATAAACCATAGCTGTTTTCATTTAAACTGTTCTGAATCACAAAGTTTGAAAAAACACCTATGTGACCTACAAATAATTTATGAACCTTAAATGCAATGTGTTATGTGTCTGTATGTAGATTTATTTGAGGTTTTTTTTGGGGTTTTTTTGCACGAGAATCCACAATAATCCAGTCTCCTCTGAGGGAGCTTTTAATTAAAATTTCTGGAACAGACTAAACATTAGAAAAATATTCTAAAAGTAAAAATAGCAAAACATCACAATAAATATCCAAGGGAGTCTGTGGAGACTGTTTAAGTAGGGTAGGCAAGTTATCTCAGGAGCTAATTAGGTGTAGCTGATTTTGCTTTGAATGGGGTCACATACCAGATGGCTTCAAGAGTCCTTTCCCTTTGTATTTTGTATAATTCTGTATACCTGTGTAAATATGTATGTGCTATGTAGGAACAGAAATACAGGAAGCAGGAGGAGTATTCATTTTTCAATTACTCAGTGCAAAAATTTTGTTACAAAATGGGAAGGGCTATCAGCCTAGCTGAAGACAAAAAGTGGCAAATTTTGTCTGAAAAAGATTAAGGAATTCTCCTTCTTTGTCCACAAGAAGAAATGGCAATCCATGTCCAAGAAAAATCTTGAACCTGAATATGAGTTTCAGGTCTTTCATTGCAATGGAGATGCTGAAAATTATATGTGCAATGTATGCAACAGGTTGAGAGGAGATGACCCTTTCCATGTGATTTTGGCTAGAAATCAGTGATAAGTTTGTCTGCCAGTGTTACATGTCCCTTTTGGTGGTGTGAAAGCTGCTGGTGTGTGCATTTTGTGCTAAAGCCTTTTGGAGTTGCCTAATGGGAAGCTGTTAATGATCTAATTGTAGTTTCATTATTGTTGTACTCTGTTCCTCCTTTGTGTCCAAGGTAGCAGGGCCTGCAGGTCAATGTTCTAGGGAAGCTTATGGCCCTTTCAATTTCCCCTTTTACTGTGTGTTTTCGCTGGATGGGTCTTTGGAAGTAATTATACCTGACCTTATATTTGTAAGTATAGATGGGTCTTTTCTCACCATTTAGCAGCTGGAAATATACACATGGTAAGAGATTCTGAACCATGTCCCAAGTCTCAGACCATAAAATAATGCAATATATTGCTTCATAATATTTTTCATAGCTTTCCACCTATTCTACCTATTCCAGCCCTGTAACCCATTTATGATAGACACAAATGTCCTTCTCCAAAGATGGTCAGAGACTTGCACAGTGTTTTATTGTGTGAGGCTCTGGAACCACTCACAACAGAGAATTTGAGCATCTCTGGCACCTAAGGAGTGTGTCAGCAAGCAAAACCATCTTTTAGCATTCAAGAGATTTTGAATACTTACTTCTTATTATTTGAGAAAGGAAGAAAATTGTGTTTAGGTCCTCCCTTAAAGACTATTAATCTCTGCAATTTTGAGCTCTCTTTTTATTGGAGAACACAAAACCCATGGCTATCCTTGTGCCAGGAATGGAGGGTTAGTTTCATGCTTGTTCTGTTTGAGAATGCCTTAAATATCCAGGCAATTTCATGGATCAGGGAAATCAGCTCTGCATCTTAATGCAGGGCTCTTATTGCTATGTCAAGTGAGCAACGTTTCAAGATTTCCCTAGTATATTTTATAGCCTTCTTTTCATCATCAAGTCAGCTAATGCTCTGGCTGCCTGGGTGGATGTATAGCTTAGCGTAGAATAAGCTCTCAGGTTTACCTTTTACGTGAGATTCAATCACAAGAAACTCCATGGATTCTGTACTCTGTAAAGGCTAAACAAATCAAGCTGGCAGGAGCATGAGGCAACTAATTTATCTGTAGAGACAAGATAATATTGCACAGCAAGTATCCATTGCACAAACATGTATGAACACATCCTCTATTTTGCAGCAGTGTTGAAGTCTGCAGCAGCTCAGCACCTCCTCTGTTATCCATGAGAAAGGGCCTGTTTGCCAGTTACAGGTTCCCCTAAATAAATGAGAAGGCAAAGCTGATGGTGGCAGTGTGGGTATGTGTGCAGAAACTTATTTTATGTGTCGCACATTCCACTAGTTATTTTACACTGAGAAGACTGTCTCATGATTATTTTTGATGTACATATTTTTCTTTTCCAGATGTTTTCTAATGCTGTGTTAAATCAATCCACCTGGCTTGCATTCCTCAGAAATCTTAACCTGAGCTGTGGAGCCCATGGCTCGTTTAAGCCCACAGCAGACTTCTCTTTCATCCTTTTTGTCTATTTATGTCTTGACCCCAAGTACTGGACTTGAGATTTGAGTCTTTAAATTTAATCAGATCGCATTGCAGACTAATTGCATTGGAAGGATTAAATTCACTAACTGCAATACTTTGGATGCCTCAGCCTGCTTTCCCTACAGAACAACAGACGTGAGTCCTGGTTTAGTGGAGTACTAGAAACCCTCTTTTATTCTCTTAGAAGAACAAAAAAAAAAAAGCTGGTGTTTAAGAAATGCAAAGATTTTTCTTACCTTTAAATAAATCAAAAAAAATCAGATACAAAAAGGCATAGAAGAAACAAATTTTTGAAACCAGATTGTACTGAAACACATGAACAAGTCACCTCCTGTGCTTTACCCTTAAGACTGATGATTCTCTCGGAAGCTTGTGAGATGTCCAAAAATGATTTGAAGAAGTGCAGCAGTGTCTTTGAGTTGTGCTGAAAACCACACTAATAGTATTTGGTTGGAGACTATGTAATATTGTGGACAGGTAATTGGTACAGCAAATTCAGTAGTCTCAGGGCTGCTACGTCTGTTTTGAGCTCAAAATTTTCTTTCTATTTCAGTATTATATTTAGTTTGTGGTGGTTTGGGGTTAGTGATGTATATTTTCAAAGCTAGGATTATACTGCCCCTTACAGAAACAGAGAAGCAGCAGGATCATCCAGATAGTTTCTCCCCCCTCCCTTAAAGCCTTTTGCCAGCTCTGTGTTTTCTACTCACTCTAAATAATAATTCCTGCCCTTTCCTTCAGGGCTCTTTTCAAAATCTGCCTTGTGTTGGTCTAAATCTCTTTTCAGTCCTTTGGCCAGACCTGTGTTTTCTGTGATGCAAAATAAGTCCTAATAAGTCTTTGCTTTGTCCTTACTTCTGTTCATAACATGTAACATTTAGTTTTTGACTGAACAATAAGCTTTCCAGGAAAAACATACTGCTGTTTTGTTTGCCAGGGTTATAGATTCAAGAGGCACTGGTAAATCTGAAACCCTTCCCTAAAACAAATAATTATATAGAGTACCTATAATGAAAACAGTTCTTTTGGACCCCATAATTTGCACAGATCAGTTCCTGGACTTCAAACATGGTAACAGTGTCTGTGTCCAGTATACACCCATGGAAAGTTATAGAGATTGTTTTGAAGACTGAAGAAATGAAAGAAAAGTGGGAATGTGGAAACAGCCTAGTGATTGATGGACATAACACCATCCTAGCTGTGAATACCAAAGGCCCCAAGGCACTGATAAATTGAAATGATGACCTGGATAATGAAGTCTGATCTAGAAATACTGGGTTGTGAAGTTCCCTGAAGGGATGGGGACTGAAATTTTTGAAAGATTCTCTTTAGCAGTGAATTATGATACTTCTGTATCTAGATTATTTTGAATTTCCAGTAGTGAACGCCATGGCATGCTGTACCTCTGTCTTGTAAAGCAAGATAATCATCTGTTCCTATACAAACACTGAATAGTCTCTATGGACTATAAATATAAAAAACCAAACCAAACAAACAAAACCCCCAAACAAAACAAGGTTAAAAATAGTCCAGTATAAATGAGGATAATAAATGAAATTTCCAGAGATTTAAGTTGAAGAATGGTGATGAAAAGGAAGAATTTACTATTCTATGGTAGCAGTTCTACCCTTCTTTCCTGCCATATGGATTTCTCAGATGAATGTTCTCTTTAGGTAGTTTAATTCCAAAAATATCCCCAGAGCTAGTCACAGATATTGACACTGTCTAAATTAAACTATAATAAGCAAGTAAGTGGGTTCAAATGCTTCTTTAAATTGCCTTGGTGTGCAGATATTAGAAGTCCTGCAGCTCTGCTGGCCACATCCAGCTCCCTCCTGGCTGGGCACGTTCCTGTTCAGCCCAGAGGGGTTTTCCTGTCCCCAGGTTTGGTGGGTGGGAGCTGGAGCGTGGGACCCGCGGCTCTGCCGAGCACAGGGAGGGAGTGAGCGCTGCCAGGCGTGTCTGTGGGTCTGTGCCCGTGTGGGACTGTGCCCGTGTGGGACCGTGCCGTGTGGGACCGTACCCGTGTGGGACCGTGCCCGTGTGGGACCGTGCCCGTGTGGGTCCGTGCCGTGTGGGACCGTGCCGTGTGGGACCGTGCCCGTGTGGGACCGTGCCGTGTGGGA
>WEKY01021966.1:3912-15255 GCA_013390045.1 Picathartes gymnocephalus
TATCAGTCAACCAACTACTCCCTACCTAACCTTCTTACTTCATTATACATAACCAAACATTAGGTCTTAGTGACTCAGTTATATACCTCCTTCTCTATACTGTACTTATTCAGAATGAAACAAGCATTAGAAGAAGATCTCTTTTGTGTACTTTTACCAGAAAAACATTTTGTTACTAGTTTTTACTGAGGGTGTTATTTGTTACAGGTATTAGTATGGGGGTTGGTATTTAAATAGCCTTGATATGTTATCAATGGAAGACTAAGAATCACAGTTTTAAGCTAAATCCATATTTAGGAAATTGAATTTCTTAACTTTCTTTTCAGAGCTACTGTGTATGACCTCCTGAAATTTACAGTATGCAGCACTGTTGAATACTTAACAACTTTTATGTGGGTTCCTTAAAATCAGTTTAATTCCATAAGTATGCTTGCACAATTTTGAAGTGGTGACCTTATGTTTTCTATGATTCCTTATTTATTTTAATAGCAGCAGAGTGCTTTACCTCCCCTGTCATTTTCAGTAGTTTCAAAGAAATAAACATCCTCCACAGATAGTAAATCTCAAAGCCTTTATCAACATGGGGGAAATAAGTATTGCCTCAGACATACTTACCCTAGGATGGGATTATTGCTTAAAGGTGATAATATTGTTGAATAATCCTTTTATAAGTATTCTTTTATAAAGAGTCCTTTTTAGAGGGGGGAAAAAAACAACATAAGAAAGCTGCAGGTATAAACCTTTATTTCTACTGTTGGAACTGATACCTTAAGCTTTAATGTCTGTATTTCCACATTATATCAAAATTGATTCATGCCTGTGGTTTGAAATAATTTTTAATACAAAGAAATTAATTTAAACTTTTTCTTATTATTTAGAAGTAAAGAATGCAGCTAGATCAAGTTACCCAAAATGTTCATATCAATTCAAGAATGCAACTACTAATGTATTGATTGATGCCAAGTCCACTGAAGGAATCCTGGAACCTGTTCCACTTGTTAATAACCGTAAAGGGAGCCTCTTCCTACCCACCAACCCCTCGCTGCTGCACCTTAACTTACTGAGTTCTGTTGAACAAGGAAAATCTACCTACTGTAGATTGCAAAGGGCACTCAGCTTGCCTGTAAAATACCGCTACCATTCCCAAAAGCCTGGGTTGAACCAAGATCTCCGTAGGTAGCCCAGTAGTTGGATGCATAAGGCAATACAGAATGGTTTGTGCATGGTTTTGCAGTCTGTTTTCAATGTGACTGTGACATTACTAATGCTCTGTTAAGTGCTTACAGATGTGGGTTTCTCCAGATGTGGTGATTAATAAGTTAATCGAGATAGCTAGTCAACTAATGTTTCTGGGTGGTTTGTGCTTTACCTTTCAAAGGGTTTAATTGCTTTGAAGCATTTACTTTCTAGGCAGAATGAACTTACCAGATATGCCAGTCTATGCAATGCTCAGTAACACAGATGTTATTTCAAATTTCAGCTCTTTTTGGTGTCTGTAAACTAGTTCTGCTAGTGACCTGGGAGAGGCAGTCAAGGAGACAGTGTTGTTTTAAAAATAATTAGAAAATAACAAAGAAAAAAGTTATAAATTTGTCCACTGTTTTGCAAGACTTTCCTTTTGTTTTGCTTTAAAAAAGAAATGAGGATAAAAGTCAAGTAATATGTTGTTACAGATGTTCCACTTCACATTAAGGCTGTTAAAATTACCAGCACATCTTAAACCAATTCATGGAACATTGTCTGGAGGTTATGTCACTGAAATAATGAACACTCTTTACTCAAGAATAAGCAAACATGTTAAAACATCAGTGTAACTTTAAATTAAACTCCAGCATAAAACGGAGTGTCTGAAGGCTCATTAGACTCACCTGACATTTTTTTAGCACCGAGTCTTCCTGAACTGCAAAACTGTTATTAGACAAGTGAGCTCTGGGTTGTTACAGCAGAACAGTAAGTGTTATACTTAGGGATGTGCAAACAAGTTCTTGAATGTTATTAGAACTCAGAGGCTGAATTGAGTTCCAAATCTATAAAATTCTGTGTCCAATTCTTGAACTTATTTCTAATTTTCATGACAGCTGGAAAAAAAGTCTGTGTAACATAATATGGCTGTAGCTAATACAAACCCTGTAGTATAAAGACATAAAAAATGGAAACTCATTAACAAAAGCAAACATACAGTATCAGAATTGAGTTGTCATATATCACAGCCCATTATTCGAATATGTTTGTCTTTCATAAGAACAACAGAATATAACACACCCTTTTAAATTAATGCAGACACAAAAACCATGAAACTAAAATATTTAATAGCCTTATTAAAAATTTTGCTAGATCCACTCCTTTAAATAGGCAGGAATATCTGAAGGATAATAATGAAATATGTTTTATATCCTTCTTCTTCTAAGAAACCACTTGTGAGTTATCACTGAGACGTTTTTGGGAACCAAGCCATAGGTAATAGTGTCCATTAGATACTATTCACGTATTTCAACCTCATGTATTCCCTTCCCCCTTTCTTATGGAGCTGTGTTTCTAAACTGCAGATGCCGAAAATTCTGTGGGGAGATTTCACTGAAAAATAAAATCTTGATTTTCTGTCATATGATTAATATAGATCTCCTTTCATTGCTACAATGAGAATAAATGGCTTTCTCGTTTAAGCCACAAATTGAGATCCCTCAGAAGTCTTTGCTAACAGGTATTACCTAGTGAGCCACGTCAACCTCGGACTTTCCAGGCAACTGGTGACAGTAACATAGTTTGAATATGACAAGCACATATCCAAAAAGGAAGCTTATTTGTTGCAAATACAGTACCAAAAATAAGTGCAGACTGCTAGAAATGTACTTCTAGAAGTTGTTCTTTTGGATGATTACCAGTAAGATTTTGTTTTTAATTGGGCGGCAGGTCAGCATCACCTGGCAGCACTGGAGAACACAAGTGTTGGACCATTTAGTACAAAAATATCCTTCTTGTATTAACTTTGAGAATTTGAAAGGATCAGACAGGAGTCTTATTAGCTAGATGAAAACTTGGAAAAAATATTATTTTTTAATATTGTTTTCTCTTGTTCAGAGAAATATGTCTGGTTATAACATTATCTACAGTTGACGTGTGTTAATGTAAGATTTCTGCCCATGGTCCTGATGGCTGTGTATCTTTCTTAACTGCTAAAACAGTGTAACAATGCACTTGTGGTGCCATACTGCATCTCTTCACAAACATTCTATAACCCAGATTAAACAGATTAAATTGAGTGAGATTCAGAATTTTTATGCCCAAGAGAACAAAATAGACCATTGTTCTCTTCTGGAAGGAACATTTTGCATGGTTCTTGTTTGTTTGGTCTTTTAAGTGGTGGAACTGAATATGTATCTCCCATAAAGAACAAGAGATCACAGTGGATATCTTGAAACCTATTGCCTGTGTGGAATACCGTGCAAATAACTTTTTGAAAGGGAAGTTTAAAACAAGACTAGGCCATTTTCAAGAGAATATGTTGAAGAGGGTGTTCTGAAAAGCACAAAGACTTGCACTTTTTTGCAATCAGAAATGCAAATATATTACCAACAAAATAATTATGTGCATGTTCACTTCATGGTACACATACCTAAATACTAAAGTGATCTAGTTTAATATGTGCAAACTGTCCCAGAAAGAAAATTTCAATTTGTGTATTTTTGAGAATTTTCTGTGGGCTTATTTATTTCTCAGCCAAATTAAGAATGGCATGTGACTAACCATCAATAAGCATTTACACTATAGGACTTTGATCTGGGAAAAAAAAAAAAGTCAAATGAGAAGAAAATTCCTTTGTCTTTAGGGATGCTGCCCAAAAAGATAAGAAACTTAGTGAATAAATCATTATTAGACAGCCATTGTTCTGATCCAAGTACTACCTTTTACACCACTCTTTGGCACATTTATTTTGGGATTAGCTTTGTTTGGTTGCTTTTGTTTGGTTTGTTTTTTTTTTCTTTGCAGTGCTTTCTTTGTTGTGACTCCCTTGTGCTAGGTGATGCCAGGTCATCTAAAAAGAGAGCAAAATCTGTCTTTTCAGGGCCCAGCTCTTTGGTCTTGACCAAGGCAACATGAAGTTCCGTAGCAGGCTTGGGCACAGACGTGGCAGGCTGGAATGCAGTCTGTAATAAAAGAGTGTCAGAAGAGGGTTATAGCAAAAGGCTATTGCCTAATTTCTTCAGAGATGAGTCTGGGGCAGGTGACATATATTCCAGTTCTGTTGTTTTTCCTACGTATATTGTTGCAAGTAGTATTTTTTTCTTAACCTCTGCTTGTGCACTGCTAATGTGTACTAAGCTCTTTAAATATAGCAGCTACTACTACTACTACTGTCTTTACTTTTAGCTTTAAAGGAGAAGCTTCCTAGGCATCAGTTATGTTATCTTCTAGTTAATTTTTCAGTTAACAGTAGGATGGGAAAAAATGTTTATTTTTTCTTCTTTATATGAGAATAAATTAGCATTAGTATGAACCTGAGAAAGCAGGCATTGAGTTTATTCCCTTTGGTAGCACATGTAAAGGTTACATGCAGATTATCAAGTGCAGTTACAATCTTAAAACAGTAAAGATGGTGGTTAATTCTTACAGACGAGGTCTTTGGAAGCTGCACTTGGTTAAACAGTACATATTGTGACATAAGTTATCCAAGAGTAGTTTATGACTGGAAAAACTATAAGTGATTTTATATCTGGAAATTGATCTGTCAGCGAAAATGCACCTCATCCTCATTAAAAGATTGCATAACACATGCATCCTTTGTTATACAGGTATTGTCTCCCCACTTCCATTCAACCTCATTCTGTTCACTCCTGTTAAAACTCTGTTTTGTGAGGAGGGTAGAGCAATGAGGTCTGACTTGTGCTGGAGATCTGTGCACAATGGCAGGCTGCATTCACATTCCCGACTAACTGAATCATTGAACATCAAGGCATTGAATATTTTACATCTCTTCATGAAGACTCTGTTGTTTGGCATGTGAGGGGCGAGAACCAACTGGTGTCTAGTTCATTAGCAAAAGCAGGCTGGCAGCTGCTATGTTGATATTGCAAACAGTACTTTATTTGTCTGGGAATATAGCAGAGCACTAATTCTATTTTTCTGTAGCGCAGATTAACTGATAATAACTCTAAGAATAACCCTAATGTGGTCCCCCTGCCTTTGTTTTTGAAGTATGAAACCAATTTGAACACCTGTGTTCAAAACCCTGGTATTCTTCTCTGCTTCTCCTTCAAACCAATCTCTTCGACTAACATGTATTTGATTTTTATTACTGTTGGGCCTATGTTAGCAATGAAGTATCAGTGCGTGAATGGACATAGAGTGTGTGTTCCTTTGCTACTTCACTTGTATTTCATACTGCACTCAGAGCAGTACTTAATCTCATGAGTTCCTTATATTTCCAGTTGAAGATGAGCAGCCGTCGACACTATCACCCAAAAAAAAGCAGCGAAATGGAGGCATGCGAAATTCACCCAACTCCTCACCCAAACTGATGAGGTAAGACTGTAAGAAACTCATATCTTCATCTCCTTTCTTTCTTCCTTCCTCCTCTCCTCCCCCCACATCAAAAATAAGGGGAGGGGGTGAAAAAAAAAGATTGTTAGATGGTTTCTGAAAGGCTGAAGTATTTATTCTGTCAGCTTGTCAGCAGTTAATGATAGAGCTGAAAAAAAATTCTGTCATGAAAAACAGTTTGAAAAGCTGTTTGAAAAATACATAGGCTTTAAAGTCTTAGCTGTCACCCTGTCCTGTCCATGTGTAGTTCTTAAACAGCAGTGGCACTAATGATAGCACTAACCAATCAGGGGAACTCATGTGGTTAGTTTGCCTCAGGCAATTCTCTTTTTGTTGGATTCCCTCTGAGTACTGTTTTCTGTACTTAAGGCCATATGTGAGATGTATCATCACAATCAAAAATGAACCTGAATATTACCTTCCTTTTATCCTGTCGATTGAAATCAAATTTCTGTTAATTGATTTAGACTGATGAAAAAGTCTAATAATATATGTACTTGCCAAAGCAAAGTTCAAAACTAATGCAGTTTTAGTCAAGCTAAAAGCACATTAATTATGAAATACAGGGATTTTTAAGAGGCTAGTATACACTCTAAAAGTGGGTGATGAAAACAGCATTTTGTTAGTGATATTTTTCCCCCTATGTGTACATTATTTTACAATAGTACTCCTTTGTATAACTATGTAGTTTCCTTTCATAGGAGAAATTACTTCTAAGAGATTTGTTAAAACTAGAACTGCAACAAGAAATTCTCATCTATTAAAATACGTCATTTGCATTCTATTTCACTCTGCTTCACCTTTTACCTGCTCAAGTCAGTCAGAATGGGATCCTGTAGTAGACACAGAATTTTCAAGGAGTCTGTTCCTGCTGTTTTTGCATATCCTATGTAGCCAGGCTAGAGCCTCAGTCCATAATTGTATCCATAAATACAATAGCAGTGATTCTCCACTGTGTATGTGTATATATATATATATATATATGTACACACACACACAGAAAAATGTAAACTTATTTACATATTTAAAGAGACACATTCCTGCAATTTGAGATTTATGTGTGCATAAATGTGACTGCTCACAGAGGTTAAGTGAAAAAAATGGATACAAATATATAGTTCTTTCCATATATAAAATCGATTTTTATTATTGACAATGATTTTGTTCCTTTACTGATTCTGGGTACAGCTAGGTGATATTTCTCTTTGAATTTCAGTCATTAGACTGGAATTTTCTTTGGCCAGTTGCAGAAGCATCCATATTTGTTTATTGTTTCTGCAATATAGGACATATTCAAGGACATAACTTCCACAAATCGTCTTCATCTCTGTTTAGACTACAGAACCAAAAGTGAGATTGATTCACAGAGGGAAAATGCACCCAGCTGTGGCTTTTTTTTTTCCTATTGACCATCTATTTCTGTTAAATGTATCATTAAAAGTTCTCTGCCTTCCTGTTAGCTCAGCTTTACCCGTATGACACTGATTTACATGCTTGTTTACAGTTTATGAGGAAGAATAAAATGAGCATACTGGCAAACTTCTCATTTTTATAGTGCCAGTTGTCATGCTAGCATCGTTTTCAATTTACTTACCTTTGGACAGTCCTCTTACCTGGTGCTAATTGTTTTAACTGCTTAAAATTTAAACATGTGGCGACTGGCCCCCTCACCTTCTCCTAGATTCTAATGTTGGGGAAGTAGAAGTAAAAAGAAAGAGAAGGAGAGAGAGAGAAAGAGCTGAAACATTTGGAGCTGAATACACTGTCCCTGTTTGCTATGTAAAGTATGCCTCATTTCTTTGATCTTGAGTAATAATAATTCTGGGGAGTTATACTGTTTTCATATGCTTCAAAGCTGTGTCAAAGTTTTGCTGCTTAAGGGTACTTCTTTATTCTATTGGCTCTTGGGTACTGAGATGACAGGTCCTCTGTACTAGGTGCAGGCTTTTTCAAGTCATAGCCTTCAGCAAAACATCAAATTACCAAATACAGGGTAACATACTTCTACACAAATGCCTTTCCTGTAGATATATTATACCATATATATTAAATACTTTAGTGTTACACGGTACATTTTATGTGCAATAGAAAGTGATGGTTTGAGGTAGCCTTAGGGGTACTTTTTTCCACAAGCAGAAAAAGCTAGTGTATACCGTATCAAGTATGGTTTTTACAGGACTTTCTGCCCGAAGGCCTTTGTAAATAAGTAATGATCAACAGATTGGCTGTGGGTTTTTGAAAAGCATGCCTGTGTCAGTTTGCATGATGGGGGAAGATTTTCAAAGTGCAGCCTGCTTTCATTGCCTGCTGAAGAGGGACTGAGGGAGAGTAGTCGTCCTGAGCCTGAGCTGTCTGCTCAGTAGCACATCAGAATTGCTAAACACAGGTTGAGCAGTGAGTGGAGAGCTTGCCAGGCTTCCAAATCCAGACATTGTTTTCTTCCTCTTCTCTGTTGCTGCTAAATTTATTCTCCAGCCCAGTGTTCGCACCCTCAGCTTCTCCCCAGACCCAGCCATCTCTTCATTTTACTCTTTATCTACACTGACTTAACTTCGGTCCAAGGTGCTAAAAAAGACAAAGTGGATTGAATCAGACGAGAGCTCTATTAAGCTTTGTTTGTAATGGTCAAACTCTTTTCTCCTCTCTGAGACAAAGGTGGACTGTATTATCTGCTATTTCGTATCCTTGTAAATTACAGAAAGTGACAGGTACTTGCTTTCCTGCCCAGAAATCTTTAGTATATGGCAGCTACAAGTACCCAAGAGGTAAATCAGCTTAAGCACTGTCATGTCTGTTGCTGATATTTATCTTTGGAAGTTTTTTCCTAAATTTACCTTCAGAGCTCCTTTTTAAAGTCAGCTTTGCTCCTGTCCCACCCGCCCAGAAATAGCTGGCAAACCTTTTCTCAGCTGTGGTTTTAGATCCAGTGGATCTAGAAGGACCCTGGACAACAAGAAGTCGAGAGCACGAAAACAATAAATATGTGGAAAATTCATTTATAAATGGAAATCTGAATTGTGACCGAATGTGAATCATGTTCTGAGCAGCCTTACAGTTAAGATAATATTGGAAATGCTGCATGGATTTTAGATTCCCACAGTGGAAGAGGCATCAGGGAAGAGGGTAATGTGCTATGAGACAAAACTTTATGACTTCTTGTATTGCTGGATTAGAACAGAGGATGAAAATGGTATCACAGGGATTCCTTGGAACCTCATGACAAGTGGTCTGACCTGGCTAGAGAGTGGGAATTTTTGAAATTTACCTACGTAAGTAAAAATATGCATTACCAAATAGGATCCTGATAGATAAATTGGAGACAGCTATTTGATGACTCTAAATTACAGTAAATTACTAACTGATATAAATAGACGATTGACATACAAATGCTCTTTGTGTACATCACAGATGGTCTAGACTCACATTTAGGAAGTCACTGTTCTAACTGAATGCTGCATCACATCAAATGGCATGGGTAGAATCTCACTGATGCAATACTGGGAGAGTCTAATTAATCAGAAACAAATCTTTCCAATTACAACAATACCTAAAAATGCAAATTAACCAGAATAATACTCAGCATTTTCATGCTTGTTTTTACCTGTTTTACATCAGCAAAAGTCTGTCCCATTAAACCCATAACAGCATGGATACTTTTTAAAAATAACTGAAAGTCCAACAGAAAAAATAGATGCTCCTCCTGTTAAGATGTTAACGCAAGGACATCTTATTACAGTAAAAAGTAAAATTTAAATAGGAAGTGAAAGGAAAAGGAAGGAAGGCTGTGACTGGGAGATTAATCACTTCTCAGGTGTCCTTCATGAGGCGGAGAAGAAAAACAGAACTGATCAATGCCTCCGGTATCATACAGCTATATCAGTCCCTGTTCATCATCTCAGTTGCAGGTTCTGATTCATATTATTGATGAGCAGTCACGTTAACTATGAGGAGGCTATCTCACCTGAATATCAAATAGCAAAGCTAGTTTTTTATAAAATGTGTCATTCTGGATTCAGAATGACCAGTAAAAATGTGAAAAGCCCTGGATAGGAATCAAAAAAGCCACTTAAATGATTGTTGCTGAGCCTCAAGTCCGTACTTAATGCTTTGGTAGCTGCTACTGCATGAGTGGAATACACTGACTTGAAGGAAATGTCAGCCCAGCTGAGTCAAACTACCTCTTAATGCAAGAACAAATAGCATATGACAGGGCCCAAGGGGCCTGAAGAGCAAACAAATAGTTTGTCCCTGTCCACTCTGGATGTAGTGGTGTAGTTGACATAGGCCTCTAGACAAGTAGCATACTCAGCAAAGGGTCATTATCATTAGTGTCCCTGATCACATAAGAATCAGAGGCATCAGAGGACACTGGGTTTTCAGTGTGTTGCCAAGGAGAATTTCGTAAGCCTGAGGATTTTTTTTGATCGAGGATCTAAAATAATTCCCAACCAAACAATAAAACTTGCTCAGAAACTGTCAAGACCCAGCTAAATGACACAGAAAAAAAGTGAGCTCTTTGGCATACATTTCCAGAAGCCTAATGAGATTATTTATCTGAAGTTGAGGAGGAAGCCTCTTGTCTTTTTTCCTGAAGTTGTATATAATATTTTAAGTATATGAACAATGGCTGTGCACATTTATCTCCTCATCCACCCACTAAGCCACATACACTTAAATGTACATACACATTTCTGCTAGTGCCACTCAGCATGAATTTGTATTGCCTCTGCCATTGTAGTGCTGCCCTTCCACGAACTGCAACTGTGAGCTTTCTCACAGAAACCAAAAAAATGTGATAGCAGATCTAGGGAAGCATTTCTCAAGCCAAAACTGGTAAATTGAGTTGACTCCCTTAAACCAGACTTAGATGTAAGGTTTAAAAAGGTGAAAGCCTGTTGATTAACCATAATAATGGTATATATTTACATTCCTCAGCCTTAGAAATTTCCATCTTGTACTCTCAAATTTATATCCTGACTTTATGCAGTGCTAATATGCAGTGATAACCAAGCTGCCACCCAGCAGGTATATAATAGCACAATTCACTTCTTGATGCTGTTTTATGAGTTCACTATGACCAACATGAACAACAGGAGTAATTCAGTGATTACCATGTTACCTTACACCAGTTTTTAACAATATTATACAATTAAATTTTTTAAATGATAGGTGGTAGTATCTATTAGCCTTCTGACTCTTGCTACCATTTGTAGACCAGGGACTGGTAACTTTGGTTTGTTGTTTGATTGGTCTCGCTCCTTTCCATTTCTTTGTTGAAGGACTGGTTTCTTGATCTGAAGAATGGTACCCAGGTTTTGAAAAGGTGGTAGTGGGTTGATGCTGGCTGATGCCAGACACACACGAAAGCTGCTCTCCACAGCTGGAGAGGGGAGAGAAAAATATAACAAAGGGTTCATGGGTTGAGATAATGACAGAGATCACTCACAAAGCGCACTCGCATTAGAAATATTAATTGAATTTATTGTCAACAAAATCAGAGCAGGATAATGACGAGTAAAAACAGACCTTAAAACATCTTCCCCCACTTCTTCCTCCTTCCCAGCTCTACCTTCTCTCCCCAGAGGTGCAGGGAGATGAGGAACGGGGTCTATGGTCAGCGATCACACATTGTTTCACCCACTGCTTAGGGAGAAGAGTCCTTCCCTGGCTCCAGTGTGGGGTCCATCCCATGGGACAGTTCTCCATGAACTTCTCCAATGTGAGTCCATTCCACAGGCAGCAGTTCTCTACAACTGCTGCAGTCTCGATCAGTCTTCCACTGAGTGCAGTCCTTCAAGGCCAGGC
>WEKY01021978.1:0-26089 GCA_013390045.1 Picathartes gymnocephalus
TCATAGAATATGCTGAGTTGGACCCACATGGATCACTGAGTTCAATTCCCGGCCTTGCAAAGGACAGCCCAAGAATCATCCTCTGTACCTGATAGCGGGGGACAAGCATTTCTTGAACTCTGTCAGGCTGGTGCTGTGACCACTGCCCTGGGCAGCTTGTTCCAGTGCCAAAACCCCCTCTGGATGAAGGGCCTTTTCCTGAATCCAACCTAAACCTCTCCTGACTCAGCTTCAGGCCACTTCCTCAAGACCTGTCCCCCGGCATGAGAGGGAAGAGATGCCTGCCCCTCCTCTTCTCCTCACGAGGAAGTTGTAGCTGCAGTGAGGTCTCCCCTCAGTCTCCTCTTCTTCAGGCTGAACAGACCAAGTGACCTGCATCCCCCCTCATATGGCTTTCCCTCGAGGCTCTTTACCATCCTCATGGCACTCCTTTGGACAGCTTTATGTCTTTGTATTTATCTGTGTTAAAAGCTGTAGTTGCATCACCTGCAGCACTGTTATTCACACTCTTCTTGCTTTAAAATGTTTACAAAGGTTGATTTCCTATTTTCTATCATATGTGGAATCTGATTCTGATCAGATTAGGAACAGTAATAAAAAACATTAATGAATTATGCCTACATCTGGAATATCAACCAGTTTTGCGCACTTTTTACATACTGCTCTGTATTTTAGCACTTCACAGGTCCTGTTATTTTCTAAATTTGTTTTCTAAATTTAGTTCATAAACATAGTGTAAAGTTTCTTTAGGAAGGTCTGTTTTCCAGAAGACAATTGTATAACTGTTAATTGTATAGTCATAAAGAGTATTAAGATATTAACCATGTTCTTCCACTTCATGCTTTTGAGGAATCACAGTAATATTTTATATAGTAAGGCTTTTATCAACAAGCATCTCTTTTAATTTGCATCAATAAAACTATTTACAATAATTTATGGAAAAGTGTAATTTAAATATGTACTTTAGTCCAAAGCACATCATCAATGTCAAATAAAATAATTCTTTCAGTAGAGCTGATTTATATTCTAAGTTGGAAAAGAAAAAGATGCCTGAATTATCACAATGTAAAAGAAGACACAAGAAAGAAACATAAGATTTTTAGAGTATTTAAAGCACAAGACAGTAAATGGGCCTGACCTTGTTAGGTATACTAAGTCTATTTTATCTCTATCATAAAAACCAAAAAAAAGACCTTTTGCATACTTAAATGCACTTGCTACAGAGTAATTTCCAAATGAAATATAAAGATGGGAAATTAACTGATCAGATGTATAAATCTGCAAAGTCATAATTAATGAAACTATGGCACTGTAGTCATCACCAATTGATATTTGTGCTGAGATTCTTCTGCCCCTTCTCTGATTGGAATTGTGGGTTTTTAGGAACAGGACTTTTTCCCAGATATATCGAGGATTGCAAAAGATACCTCATTATACAAATCTTGTACACAAGTCCTGTTACAGGATGACAAAATGAACAATATAAAGATCTGATGAACAGATGGGCATCATTAACTTGCAATCAGCTTGGATGCCATAGTGAGGCCTCTGAGATACAGAGTAATCTTCCCAACCTTTCTCCCTTTCTCCCTCCCTACCCATCTTCCTTTCTACCCTCTCTCTTCCTTTCCCTTCCTCCTTCATTTTCCTCTTCTTTCTTTCCTTCCCCTGTCCTCCCCACCACTCCTTTCTCTCCCTCCTTCCCTTCTTTCCTTCCTCTCCCACTTTTTCTCCAGCCGATACGGCTCAACTACCTAGTGAACTTTCCATCACAGATCTACAGTCTATAAAACAAGTTCTATGCTGGTGCCCTTTATAACATCAGTGTCACATTTAACTTTGTGGGTATCTAGCTGAGAAACAGACTGGTGCTAAATGAGATGAATCTCCAGAGCCTTGCAAGTTCAAATTCAGTATTTCTGACAACTTTTTGCATGGGAGACCACAATATGGGTTTACAGGCTTAGCCATTCTGCTAAAAGTGTGTGTTAATGATGATGGAATAGTATCTTTAAAGAGGCTGACTTTTGCTCATTTCAGGCCTGAGAACACCATGTGTTCCCACAGGATAAAGGATAAAGTCTTGCCATCCCTACTTAAGTAAGACCAAGGCATTTGGTGTCCTGTGAACACACATAAGGACTTTACTTCAGAGCCTTGAGTTGTCCAGTATCGTGTCCCAAGTGTCTTCTCCCAGATGTCATTAGATGGCATTATTTCATTAGAGGATGAAATACCTCTTTCAATCATAAGCCATTGGAAATGTGTAAGAACTGCAACTACAACAGCAAGGAGTTGCTTTTTTCTTTCTTACAATTAGTTACACTTGCTGTGTTCTGTGTTTCAAAAAAGCATAATACTAGCAGATAACAAATCAAGTAGAAATATGTTTGTGGTTTTTCAGCACGCAGAAGGAGTTTGGAGAAAAACAGGAAACTCAGGGGGATAGAATTGTTTGGGTATTTCACAACCCCAGACATTCATAGCTCAGAGTTTCAGTCACTTTAGTCTTTAATATCTTCTACAGATTGCCTCTAATTCTGTGTTCTGTGTTATCAGTATTTATTATCTGATAGCATCTGTAAATATAATACATCCTTCTCACTGTCTTTTGCAAGATCATTCGTAGGCATTACTTTGTTTTTCTTGAAGAACTATGAAAAATAGAATTAATGTAATAGAAATTTAAGAATAACGAGTGAACATCTCTAGGGAAGGACAGATATCCAAAAACTGAAGAGACTCTCTGTCTGTAAGGAGATGGGAAAGGTTATCAGTCTGATTTTCAGACGGATAATCCAATGCTATATTCTTATATCTACCATGGGTTAGAATATAAGAATTGTATTACTTAACATAGTGGAGGTGCTATAACCTCACAACATTTAATGTACATAGTGTGATTGCTTTAATGATTTAATGTAAAGATTTGGCAAGAATTACATTGCTTCTCCATACTAAAATAGCTCAAAAACTTATGAAAAAAATAGATTTAATTTAATAGAAGCAATCCCAAAAAAGTTATTCAGTTATAATATCATTTCAAAATATATTAATAATCTTACTGTGAAAAAATTTCTTTCCTGAGAAAGAATATTTCAGAAATTTATTCATTTGCAGAAAAGTAAACTACAAGAATCATACATACCTGGTGTTTTCCCAGAGTAATTATACTCATTAGTTTTAAAGTACTATGAGAAATTCATTCATTACACTCTTGATATACTCAACAAATATGACAACTACATATAATTCAATGTAAATCTATTAATAAAAGGGAAAAAAAGATTGTGAAATATGGAAAGGTTATCAAAACTCATAGAAAGTTTTGAAATGTAGACTAGTGAAGTGTGTAATGAAATCGTGCCAGGAGAGTTAATTTTATAAAACTTAAAGCTACTTAGGTCAGACAACCTAATTCACAACATTGGTGTAGTTTTGACAAGACCCTTTGATGTATATCTTTGTCACTAGCTAAGATGAATTGATCTGTATCATGTCTGGAAGAGTAAATAATAGTATTAGAGTTATCTAGCACTGAAGTGACAATTGCCTAAACTCCTACAGCATCAAATGATGCATGAAAAGTCCTGTCTCGTATTCTCATCAACTAATTTAAGGATATTCAAGAAATGACTGGATGTGGCACATAGTGCCATGGTCTAGTTGACAAGGTAGTGTTTGGTCAAAGGTTGGTCTCAATGATCTTGGATGTGTTTGTCTATCTTAATGGTTCTATGATTCTATGATTCTATGAAGCATGTATGAAACATACATGAAATGATGTGAATATTACCAAAAATATTACCATAACTTCATTAAAACCACAGATAAAATATATATTTTCTTTCTTAACACTGAAATATGGCCATTTTAGTACCATTCATAAAAGTGGGCAAAAACCTCAACTTCTTCATTCTAGTCATAATTATAAGTGATAAAGGAATATTTCACAGAATATTTTTAAAACTGAGAATCATAATCCTCATAATCTACAACTTTCTCCGAGGAAACTGTCATACTTGACAAACGATTTTATTAAAACATACTCAGTCCCTATTCTCATATCCTTGCAGCTATCTTCCCTTTCCCCTAGAGAAACACACACACAAAAAAAAAACCCAAAACTATAGCAGGTACATCTCTTCAGACTGACCTTGTACTGATCTGACTGTGCAAGATCTCAGAACTTTTCTAGTTTGTATTAAAACCTGTGCTTGGGCCCAGTGATGGCTGTCTCCCCTGTTACATCATCTTTGTGGATGGCCCTTTTTGGGAGGGGGTCAGCCCATCCCCACCTCTGTTACTGTCTGACAATACACAGCTCTTTGTGGCAGGTGACTGGAGACCACTGCCAGCCTGGGTAGCCTGGGTAAAAGAAGTGGACAGTGATATGAAAACATGTACAGGTAGACTAAGATAATCCCTTGATTGATAAGTGAGAAACTTCCAGTGTGAACGTAAAACTCCTCAATGAAGACCACAGAATGCAGATGACTTGCTGCAAATGTTGTGCCCTCTTCTTGAGAGAGATGAATGTGTTTGACCAAGAGGTGCACTGGAAAACTGTGCATAATAATAAAGTAAAAAATAGATAGTAGAAAATATTTTTGCATAATATTTTTAGGGGTACCACTAAGAACCCTTTGGGTATTAATTTGGGCAATGCGTGTTAGTACTAGACAAATTGAACTATTAGGCTATTAAAATAGTAATTGTTCAGACAATAAATTCTTCTCTTCCTTTCTATACATATATATATATATATAAGTATCTTTACATTAATGACATTTTTCAAAAGAGTCTGAGTGTAATTCACAAATTAAGCAGACAGACCATTTCAATCTAAACTGCCAGGATGATGGAAGCCCTAGCATAGTGGCTCCAAGCAAAACCACCTCATTCTCATAGCATCTCCTGTCCCTCAAGTGAGGAGAGAACTCATTATAGTCTGAAAAGAGGTCAATTGGACCATTGGGGAAGGCAGGAAATTCAAGTCTCCCTTACAGGAATGTGTGAAAAAAACTCAAATAATCTCAAGTGCTCTACAAAGGGTTGTTTTTTAATCAGTCCCATCTTCCCACCTATGGAGCAAAACATCACACAGATTCAACAAAACGTATTCAAATGGAAAGCTACTTCTCTTAATCCACTAAATGTTATCTAGGGTAAGCATACTGAGCAGTACCATGACAGAGGTAGCTAAGATATTGTCATTTCCTGTAGGTTATGAAGGAGTCACATTAATTTTCTATGTATCTTCAGAAGAGGACACTAACATCTATCAAAATTTCTTACACATCCTCTTTGTTAAGAGATGTATAAAACACACTTACTCTGGTGGACTCTGGGGCCTGGAGAACCTCCTTCCCAGCTGCCGAAGCTCAGCCCAGTGAACCAAAAGACCTGTGAGTCCCATCCATCCCATGAATGCTTCTCCTTCTGCTTTCCTCTCTGCAGGCTCAGCCGGCAGCCGAGATGAACATGTATGCCAGAGATGCACATATGCAGAGGACACTAATGCAACCAGCTACATAGGCTACCCACAGATAAGGCAGCCTATAAGAGCAGCCACCCAGAATTCACATAAAACACGTGTACAAACAGCCAAATCCTAGTCCTTTTCTCTGAGTGATCAGGATTGAAGCTTGCTAATAAAGATACACAGCCCCTTACCCTCTGTTTCACAAGGAGTGACACTTTTGTGAACCCTTTCAATAGCTGTGTGGGATCTCAGCTCATCTAATAGTGATGCCTAGATCCTGTGCCTCCTGCCGGACAGATAGTCGAGCTTGAAGTGTGCTGATGAACTGCACAAGCACATACACATGTGGACATCCACATCTGCACACACACTCAGAGACCAGCTTGGAGGAAAATATAAACATTTTATCTTCCAAGTGGCCCCTGCCGGTCACACAGGCCCTGACACTCTTGCTCCCCTCTTCATTTGCTGCTGCTGGGACTCTCACCTGCTGCAATTGGCACTAGGCATGTGAGCCACCATCACTGAGAGTCTGGTGCCCTTTGCTGGTACTAAATTGAGCCTCTTCACACACACTCCTACAATCTGTGGTCTCCCTTCAGCTTGCCGATGTGAGACCCTCATTTACTCCGACGGCTGGCACCAAAGTCATTAGGACCACTATCACCAGTGTTTAACTCAAATCGCAGACACCAAATGCAGACACTTTCTTATCTCCAGTTCTGGCATAGAACACATAGATGGGGAGAGAGTGAGATTATGTGGAAAGAGAGTTAAGAAAATTTTAATAAAAAGAATGGATAGACTACAGTGATTCAGTGAAGGTCTCGGTCAGACAAGAGTACTGAGCAGCAACTGCTTTCACACCACTAGTCTATTTTTACTTCCTTCCTCTCTGTACCCACCAGGTCTGTTTTTAGCCATTCTCCCTTCCTCTAAATGCTTCTTAATAAGTCTAAGGGTGAAAATCTTGTTATGAATAGGAGTATTCAGTCATAAGAATACTGGCAAACCTAATGCTAGCTGCTTGCTGTTATGTTAAAAATCTTCCTTCAGGAAAGAGTAAAGAGGGTTTTGAGAGCTCAGTGAATGAACTAAACAATTAATAAAAAAGAAAAATACATAATTGAAATAAGAATTTACATTGCTTGTCTAATAGATCCATTCTATCCTTGTGAACATAACAGCTTGGACCCAGGAACATTTACTTATTTTGAATAAATGCTTTCAGAATATCTTTATTTTATTATAATTTTATTTACATCCCATCAATATAGAGTAACAAGTATATTTAATATTTTCATTCAGATCATGTGAACTAGTTACTAATCAGCATCGTGCCTCATTTTAGAAAAAAGGTAGGACAAAGTTTACAAAACCTTAAACATAATGTGCACAATCTTGTTTTCATGTTTTGTTTTCTGTGTGCAAGACAGAGGAATTTTTTGAATTTTCTGCCAATTTCACACAATTAAAATAGCATTCAACTTACAAAATTCATAATTACACAACTTACCTTGGCTGAGAATACAATACTGCTGCAATGGAACAACAGTAGGAAAATGTCTGCTTTCCTAGAAAAAATGTTTGTTTTCACATAGTAGTATTGTTTTAGGTAGCTATTCTTAAATTTGCCTTTGTGCTAGCAAACACTTTTACACAGGACCATAGGAAGACATATAGACTTAAACCATTACATTTGTTTAGCAAATAATTGTAAAATTATACTGTGTGTTAGCCAATCAGTCCTGTTATACTACAGAACCAGAAAAAAAATCATTAAAATCCTTCTCCTTCTAAGATATTTAAGCTTAGAAACAAGAAAGGATTCCCCATTTTCTTTTAGCTAGTTATTCTCATAGTCTCCTTTTTTCCTTCTCAATCCTTACCAGCTGTTTGGAGAGTAGGTTGCAGTGTATCTTTCCCTCCGGTAGTTCAGAGTATTAAACTATTTTCATGTCATTATGGGTTTGGATTTACTGCATCTGGAAGGGTGTTCCTCCTGTCTCATTTCTCCTCTCCCTCACTATGTCAGAATTGCAAGGATAAAAAAGATTTTTGTAGGAAAAATTTCAAAAGTGATATGCCTACACAATTTGTGTGAAAGGACAAAGGTAAATGTTCTAAAAAGATATGAACCATGAGTGGGTGGAAAACAAGCTCTAGAAAACTTTACTAATGGACTTTTTTCATTTGAAAAAAGAGGGGTTTTTTCAGTTTTCTCAGAATTATGCTGACCATGATATATCAAACAGATTTACTAGGAATTTAGAATTCAACATGTCTATCCCATTTTTTTAAAATATTGTTCTATATAGTCTTAATTAAAATATCTTCAGTCTTTCACTATGAAAATAAAGATTGGCTATTTCATCCCTCTAACGCCATTATGCTGGTTTTTTTTTTTTTTCTTTTAACTCTTCATCTCAATGTAATGATTTCTTTATGATCTATAATTGACGAGGATAAGTGATGTTTCCAAGAAAGAAATATTTTGACAAATTACTGTCTTTGGATATTCAAGAGCTACCTTTATATTTACCTCCTTCTTAAAGAATGTTCTTCTGAGTATTACTACTTTTCTCATATCCATATAGTGAACTTCTGCTGTGAAGCACAAGAATAGAGTTTTTCACTGCTATCCAAATCCCCCTAAAAAGTGTTTACACTTAGACTAGGATGTTCTTAGATACATTTTTTTATTCAAGCTTTTCTCATGAAAATACCTTATTTGTCCTGTACATCATAAATCAACCAAATAACTTCCTTCTTTTTAATCAAGTTGCACCCCTAAATCATGATATTATTGACTCTTTAGATTATTTCCATCCTATATTTCTGGTACATCTATAAGATGATATTGAAATTTTGAACAAAAATGTCATGACCATTCAAAATCATCCATCCAGGAAGAGTTTTGATTCTTTTAAACTCTGTATTTGAGAACCAGTGAGTCAGTGATTGGGAGCCTTCCTCTGTTATACAGCCAACAGAAGAAAGATACTTCTGGATGGCATCTGATTATGAGAAGATTCTATCATTTATACATTTTTACTTCAGTACATGAGTAATTTGGAAGTCTGATTTCCATATTTTACAAAACTTATTTTTAAAAAATCTAAGGACGTGGCAGTCTACGCACTAATCATCACAAATAACTGTTTTAAAAAACCAAAAGTTTATACCATTATTAGAACAAATAAAATTATTATTGTAAGAGAGGGAAAAAAGATGTTTCCTACCTGTAAAGCCCTTGTCACACTCACAAAGAAAAGTGTTTGGAGTAACATTGATGCAGTTACCCTTGAAACATGTAGATGGCTGGCACTGTCCAACTATTTCTGTACAATTTTTACCTGTGTCAAAGGAATAATAGGAACACTGGACTTTAGTAAATATTTAGGGAGTTTGGTGAACTTTTTATAAATGTCAAATTTATAACTACAATATAGATACGCAAATGGATAGAAAGGTGTTTGTGCTAACATTGTTTATTAGTTTGCACCAGACTTGCTGTGTCAGAGTCAGAAAGGTTTTAATCTGCTTTTGTGCTCAGCTGCTGTGCTTAACCTCATCTGCCGTATAGTTACAAATTCACATATAGCTAAAATTCAAAAGTGCTACTAGAAGGGTAGTATTTTTTTTTTTTTTTTAACATGAATCTAGCTTACAGTTTCTTTCAGCATTGAGAACAAAAGACGTTCTTATGTGGAGTGGAAATGTAAGAATTTTTTTTAATATGCAGCTTTCTGGAAATTACACTTCCAGTTATAAATTGTTTATGCTATTACAGCATACAGGTCTAAATACCATATAATTACACTTGCCTTTTGAATTATTACTATGATATTATTCATACTTCAAAAAGTTTTCAAATTCGAATAGACTTTATGTTATGGGAGGCACATTTTCCTCCTTTACTCTTGTGTAACCATTCCCATAATAGATGGTGATTTAGTCTCCTAATTCTTCTTGTTTATACAGCTTATTTATGAGACTTGTACTGTCAGTACATTACCTAAAACCTTCCTGTATAGGCTAACAAAATGTTTTAAGCATTGAATGTTGATAACATTAAGCATGATGATTGCTTTTAACAGAATTGCATGCAAATTTTTTCATTGATTTGAGTTCATTTAGTAGCAGACGCTTTCGGTATTACTATTTTCAAAGCCTTTTACACAGCCTCCAGTAATGATAAAGGAAATATAATACATACTGCATACCATGAATGTTTTCCACTATCTTATTGCTCTGTTCATAATTATAAAAATAATTTTCTAATAACATTGACTTATTCATACCTGCATAATCTTCTATTGGCAAATGCATTAGTAACCAAATTATTTTGCACTTTGAAAAGCAATTAAAAATAAATTACAGCAATCTTTATGCAACATAAGCTTCATTTCTATGAAGTGTGTTCTATGAACCTCACTCATTCCTGAGCCATCAGCTGTGCTTTGTAGCATAGCATCACTATTGTAAGAGCACAGAAGTTCAGTCCAACAGAGGAACATTTCGAGAATTTTGCTCCATAAGTAAAAAAAGAGCTAGAGAAATTCTTTTTGTGATGAGAACGAATATTTCTGGTACTTTCTAAAATGTACCCAAACTCTATTGGTCTGAGTGTGGGAACAACATCCCCATAATTTCCTTAATCTATTTTTTACCTCCATGAAATAAAGGTTAGATAAGAATTTACCCAGTTATGTTGTACTCTCTGGTATGGTAATCCGAACACAAATTCAGTTAATCCAATGAGTTTTTGGTAAGTACGCCAATATTTCCTAGCAGGATTACTTGATTTTTCTTTTTTTCATTTGTGACATATTTAATTTGGTAATAATAGTATGTTTAACAAATTGCCTTTGAAATCAACTTTAGGGGACAGAACAATCTGGAAGAAACTATTAAGTATTTTATTTTGCTTGTCCTAATTTAAGGTTTGACCTTTCAGTTTAATGATATTCTGATTTAAAAAATTTCACTAATGTAATTAGAAAGGTCTTTAAACTGTAAATGGAGGGGAGTTTTGGCAGGTTGAATCAAATGCTCATTTCAACAAAACTATTTACTCTTTTTCATCAGTTTGGTTAACTAGCTATTTTTGGGGGAGCTTACTCCAAATTATTTATTTAAGAACTTAAACTGTAGAAGAAAAAAAAAGAAAAACAGTAAGAAAAACAGGTACTTCTGTAAGTCAACATGTACCTATTAATGTCTCATGCTTAAGTAGGAAAGAAGCAGAAGCATGATAAGAACCTATTCTGTTTTTCTCTACAATGCACTTATGAATGTCAGCAAGTACAAACTGTTTTCAAATGCCTGCACAGTTTCCCATAAGTGACTCTGTGTAAAAGAGACTGCAGGTGTAGTAGCAGCAGTGGGCAATCAAATTATACAAAAGACTTGCTAGTGTTCTTATTGTTTTATCATCTATTAATCAAAGTGTATGATCTATGTAAAGTTTATTCCTAGAAGAGAAAAGAAATACCTGAAAATTTTGGAGGACATGTGCACTCATAAGAATCTCCAGAAAGTTCTGACTTCTCAGTGCAGGAGGCATTATTGTGGCAAGGTTTAGTGGAGCATATATCAAACTTCTGGCAGAATGTTCCTGAATACTGCGAGAAACAGTGGCAATTATATGCTTTTTCCCAAACATGGCTTAGACATTTTCCATGCCCAGAGCATAGTGGAGCATCCAGAGAGTGTTGGCAAAGCTGCTGCTTCACGGTTACGTTCAGACGAAGGCCCATGTCGCACAATAGCGGACCTCTCTTGTGAAGTTCTGCAAAGTAATGAGTTCCAATACCAAGCCACTTAGGGTCCACTTGGTGCAGTCCTCTTATCTGGCAAACAAAAATCAACTGCTCTTGAAGAAAACCAGCCTTAGGACAGTTAATAAATTCTTCCTTGGAGACATTTACCAAATTCATTCCATAGGACTGAAAGGATGGCTCAGAGGAGATGAAGAGACTATCACCTAATTGAAGCTGTAAAGGGCATATCTGAGGGATCCAGAGGTTGTGTTCTTCAGAGATTTCTCCAGTAATACTTTTATTCATATTCCAGCATTCAGTGTAAAAGCCTGAACAGACATTTTCCCTTGGTGTCCATTTTACTACGATAGCTTTTTGTTCTGTTCTCCATTCAGTAGTCATTTGCCTCTCACATATTACCTGCCCATTGACAAGGCAAAGTTGAAGAAAGCACACTAACATGCAAAATGTGGATTTCATAGTCATCGTTTCACCTGATCAGTGGACGTTTTCTTTCACATCTGCTTCATTACTGAGGATAACTTCAGAGCACTTGTTCCTCAAGGTTCACACGTATTTTCCATGGCAGCCTAGGAACTGAAATGGAGGAAAATATTTCTGTTTTCACACCAAATACAGTTGAATATTAGAACCTCAATACAAAACATAAAATATACAACAAATCAAGGGCAACATCAAGGGCAATTAGTAATGGGAAATTGGAATAAGTCCAATGAACTGATCAGAACTACAACTCTGTAACAAAAGTCAGTTTTTTCCTATTTTTATTCCTGTTAAAAATTTGATATTTATTTAGTGCATTTCATTGTACTTGTGTACACAAGAGAAAGAGCTTGAAGGCATACTTTTTATGTTCCCTCCCTCTGTTGACAAAACTAATGGTAATAAAGTTAAGAAAGTACATCTGAGGCAAAACAAGGAACTAAACAAGAACATCTAGTTCTAGTCATGAACTTTAATGAGAAATATTTTTCTGATAATCATTTAACAGTTTATTATAAAAGTAAATATTCCAAAGACGTAGGCCTGAGAATTTTTGCTTTATGAAGACAACATTCAACCACTACTCAACTCTTTTCTGTTCTTATACATGCAACAAAACCCTTCATTAAATCCTTACTTTTCCAAGAATATATTTGAAACCCAAATGTCCTCAATCATATGCTTGAGACTTTTATGTATTACAGTTAAAGGCAACAGATTACAGAGTCTTCCAGGGCTATTTAATTTATAGACTAGCCTTTTCTGTCCCTTGAATATATCTAGCAATTTTTATTGCATGGAGATGAGTGTTTACAGAAAAAAAAAAAAATGAAGCTTTGGATTGGAGTAAAAATGAAAATTATGAAAACATAATATTATATTAAACACCTTAGAAATTTTCAATAGCTTTGCATTAGTAGTAGTTTAATTTGTCTTAAATACAAAGTCTTTTTCTCTCTTTTAGTCTTTTTCCCCCTCAGTATCCTTATCTTACACTCTCAGATATATATATTCCCCTTTAAGATAGTGGCCTCTGAACTGATATTTGCAAATGAGAAAATTATTCTAAAGAAAATTTATCTTACAAGGGAAGCCATTCAATGTAAATAACAATATCATTTATAGTTTGAAATTTGTTCATATTGTTCTCATTTCTCCACAGTATGTGTAAAAATCATGTAGATGCATATTTTTCTATACCTACACACATGTAGTTTTATTGGGTTTGCATGGCCTAGTTTTGCTAGGGGGAGGGCTAGAGGGGTGTCTTTGCCAATGTCCAAAGAGCCAATGCCAGCCAGCTCCAAGATGGACATGCTGGTGGCCAGGTCTGGGCCAATCAGAAATGGTGGTAAAACCTATGAGATAACAGAGTTAAGAAGAAGGAAAAAAGTTATTGCACCATTGCAACTGCAGCCAGAGAAGAGCAGAGTGAGAACATGTGAGAGGAACAGCTCTGCAGACTCCAAGGTCAGTGCAGAAGGAGGGGCAGGAGGTGCTCCAGGTGCCAGAGCTGAGATTCCCCTGCAGCCCGTGGTGCAGCCCATGGTGAGGCAGCTGTGCCCCTGCAACCCATGGGGATCCACAGGGATACAGAGATCCACCTGCAGCCCAGGGAGGAGCCCCACACTGGAGCAGGTGGATGCCTGAGACAAGGCTGTGACCTTGTAGGACACCCGTGCTGGAGCAGGCTCCTGGCAGGGATCTGCAGACCAATGGAGGGAGGAGTCCAGGCTGGAGCAGGTTTCCTGGTAGAACTTGCGACCCTGTGGGGAACTTATGCTGTAGCAGCCTATTCCTGAAGGGCTGCACCCCATGGAAAAGTATCCCTCACTGCTGCAGTTTGTAGAGAACTGTTGCCTATTAGATGGACTCACATTAGAGAAGTCTGTGGGGAACTGTATTCTGGGAAGCTCCTCATGTTAGAGCAGGGGAAGGACTCCTCTTCCGGAGCAGAGGGAGAAACAACCTGTGGTGAACTGAGCATAATCCCCACTCCCTGTCTCCCTGTGCCACTGGAGTAGGAGGTAGAGCTAGGCAAGAGGGAGGGGTGAGGGGAAGGTGTTTTTAAGGTCTTATTTTACTTTTCATTATTCTGCTCTGATTCTTTTAGTAAGAAATTCAATTAATATCTCTAATTCCAGGGGCTTTTTTGCCCATGACAGTAACTGGTGAGTCATTGCTCTCTGTCCTCATCTCAACTCATGAACCCTTAATTATATTTTCTCTCCCCTGTCCAGTGTGGATGGAAGTGGTGGAATGGTTTTGGTGGATGCCTGGCATCTACCCAGGGTCAACACACCACACTGGTTTATCACAAAAGTGCATGTAGATTATGATGCAGCTGTACATGATTCCCTTAAATGTCCTCATCTTCCCCAAAGTTCTTCAGGTGTATTTTGGTCCATACTCTGGACTAGGCTGAAAGATCAAAGAAAAGATACTGTTTGAGGAAACCTTTAGTTGAAGAATTTTAAACAAGTTAATGATCTGCTGGCAATTATAGGATAATATTAAAGGGTCATATTCAGTCTCTCCTATTTTTATCTAAATTGGGATGAAAACATCTAAAACATAGATATGTCCTATTAGCAAATTGCTGAACATGTGAACCTGTTCCAATGACCTTTGTGCAGCAGAGTGGCCAGCACTGTAAAACCTTTGAAGATACTAGAAAAGCATGGACTATGACTAACTAGTAGTAATAACAGGAGACTTGGAGTTTAGAATATTAAACTCAGAAGGGGTAGAAACTAGATTTTGATCTTTCTCCCAGAGTAGTTTTCATTTTAATTTAATTATTGAAACCCAATTCTGCCTTCAAAGAGTTTCAGTACTCTAGCCACATAGCTCCAAAGCTAGGCAAGTATGTTAATTTAAATTTCCTCTCTCTGCATCTTTATTTTCACCCCTGGGAGTTAACTCCCCATAGAGGGAAAGAAAGGACACTGATCTGCAAGAAAACTACTTGTTGCTTAGTACTCATAGTCTTTCTATTTTGAGACCATTCCATTATTTGCAGAATCTCATGATGTTCAAAGATACCATTAGATAATGGGGTATCAAATGTGTAGTGTGGGTCATTTAGCATTTTTTTTCTTTTAAGGTAGCAGTCTTGAACTATTATGTTCATTATAACTGCTATTACATCTGTCACTGTTATCAGGTATAAAAGTCTATGGTCTATATTACTGCATAGATTTAGAAATCCTACATTCAGCAGCCCATCTTTTCATACCTATTTCATAATGAATTTTCTCAGGTGTTACTAAAATAGGCCTTTACAAAAGGTTATTTTTCCTTTTAGACACTTCAAAAAGAAAGCTATTGCATGTCTAATGCAAAAGAGTCCTTGTCCACTTACATTTTGTCCTTCATTCCTGTAATTATGTATCATTCCGGTGTCATATACAAAATTCATTTTTACTGGTAATGAAAATGTGCTTCCTTACAATCTTTATATGAGATAAATCTGAACTATTTTAAAATAAGTGGTTGGTAGCATTTTAACAGTTGTTATTCTTCACAAAACTCCTTAGTCTTCATGCAGCTAAAAAATTGTTATAGGTGCCCTATAACTAATAATATTAAATAAACAAAAATATCCTGTAAAGGCAACGAAAAAAACCCGAGGCAATATAGAAAAAGAAGTACCATGAGATTGTTTATTTAGCAATAAAATCATGAAGGAAAAAAAAAATTATGGAGTGAAGAGTATAAAAAGTAAAAAGCTGTGCATGAAAAAGACTTATAATATTAACATATATTATTTAGAAAATTGGCAAAGAAATTAAGTAACTGCAAAATGCTGATGCCATCTCATGAGATAAAATGATGTCATGAGATTAAATTTGAAAGGGATTATGAAAACAGTTATATCTTACGTCTGCTTTAGGCAAGGAGAAAATCTTCCTATTTATAAGTCCAGCTAGTTCCATGTAATTAATGAAGGCTAAGAAAAGTTCAAGACTGGTATTTGTATGGACACAGAGATACTTGAAGAAAATCTAACTCTTAAACTTACATAACGCTGGGTAAAAAACAGCAGAATGCTCTCTTTTGCACTAGAGGAGAAGAAAGCAGGTAGATTTATGCAAAACTCCAGCAAAAATTAATTCCAGTCAGGTATTTTAAGGATTATGTATTCTTTCTATTAATGACTGGTATTACATACTAATAACAAAAATAAAATATATTATAAGTGAGATTGGAGAAAAACCCATAGATGAGATATGACAACTTCTTAGGAAAAAAAAAACCTGTCAAAGAAGAGAATAAACCAAGAAATGCTTAGTAACGTCACCATGGAATGAAACTCCTCTTTCCACCTTTTCACATGTCACATGACAACTTTGTTGAATTCCTGGCTGTGCTTGAGCAGCTTTGGTAGGATGGGGCTGCAACCTTGGATCAAAGTGATGGGAAGTAACTGAGAGAGTGCTGTTGTGGGGGAGCTTTCTGGGTGCCCCCTACCTTCCTCATCACTGTGTTATCCACACTGTTTTCATCACAAATCAAAAGCACAGCCCCATACTGACTCCTATGAAGAAAATAAATTCCAATCCACTCAAAACCAGCTCACCAGCCAGCCTAAAATTCTGTTTAGCAGTTCTGATAGTGAGAAAAAGGATCACAGAAACAACATATACATAAGCAATCTTTACGTCCACACTTAATTGTCTGCTTGAGGTCTGTCCCAATTCCTCCAGATAGTTGTAGGAGGTTTTGGTGCAGTATGCAACACAACCTTTTCTGCTGCCCTGTGCTTAGTATTTGTGATGCTTGTTCCTTAATGTCCCAGTCCTGGGACATAAAGTTGACCATGGCTGAAGTCTCTGAGGATGCGCATACCCCTGTGTCGTAGTGTCTCTGCTCCAACCTGTCTCCAGCCCCTGTCACCTACCAGTGCCTTCCATATGTACGCCTGAACAGGGCCACGAGTTCCTCCAGCTCGATGACAGCTTTGCACAAATGGGTTTCCACATCCAGAGACTCCAGGGAATGTCTATAAGGAGCAGAAGGTAGTTGTCAGCCTGATCCCACTAGAACCCTACTACCGAAACCCGGTCCACTGTGCCTCTTACACCCCACACAGCTCTCATTTACTTCACCCGCTGTTTTGCATACTCAACACCACAGTACAAGGACTAAAGATCTGCCAGAAAGACAGTTGAAGGAGTTACAGAAGAAAAACTGATCCTGGAAAAATTGTTTCAAGTGGTATGGTTTCACCTAAATAAATCAATCTATAAATACACACTCTTATCACGGGCTGTCTTTATTGCAGTTTTCTTTCTAAGACCATGATGAAACCCCTGACTATGTAGCCATGACTGTGACCTGCTGAGGTCAAAGAGTCTGTGAGTAAAGAAAACAATCAGTAAAGGGAGATTGCAGCTACAATGTGCATTAGGCAAATAGCACAACACAGCTGAAATGAAGATTAAACTTCTATGTAGAATCTATTACTGTTTCATGGAGCAGTAGGCTGAAAAACACAAAGGCAAAGCAAGCTTTGATGTGATTCTAGTTAAGTGTCTCTATAGCAGTGATCATGTACTTGGATTCAAAATGCTTGCAGAAAGAATTAAAGTGAAAATAAAAAAGGTTAACAGTTGTCCTTAGTTTCTAAAAGAGAAATAATTAATGAGTTAATTTGTTAAAAGAATGCTTAAAACAGGGCAATGCTGTTAAGTTCTCATAGGAAAAACAGAGATTATGTAAGGATACTGTATTAAAGATAAATTAAAAATTGTGTCCCATTAGTCAAGGCTTGAAAATAGATAAAAAGGAACTGGTATGTCTAAATTTAAGAGTGTGAGAAGGAAAGCAAGAAGAAGACTTTACAATCTGAAATTTCCCATAAATAAATGAAATAAAAACATCACAGACTCTAGCAGGTTGAATGTGAAAAGAGATTCATATGAAAACACTAGAGGGAAGAAAAAAAATTCTAAGTGCAAGTAACAGTATCAAAACCAACAACAAATCTCTAAAAAGACAACAGTAATAGAAATCCTTACAGAGACCCTCCATGACCAACAGACATTCTAATGTTGAACTTATTGTTCAGTTATGATATGGTGTCATAGTGGATCATATTCACACACAGTGAAAACTGTGGTTGCAATACAAACTAGAGAAGAAAAGGACAATATCACAAGCTACTGAAAATTACATTCTCTCTAGTCCCACTGACCACTGTGCTGAATTTCACAGGTTTGTTGTATTCACTCATGATGCTTATGGTGTCTGGGAATAAAAAAAAAGTGCTAGAAATATTAACAACGGAAATTGTTAAGGAACATACTGTGCTCTTGTGGTGAAATTTCTTTCTAATGTTTCTTAATCTACATACCAATTCATATAGGTCATATTTAGTTTATTGCACTACAGCTGTCTCAAAAGAGAGAAGGCAGAAGTGGTTTTAAATGTGTTTTGTCCTTTAACACTAATGTACTTGAAAACACAAGGTCCATAACCATGGACAAGAAACCTTGAGACCTTATTAGTTATAGCCCAATCACAGAACAAGGTCCTGGAAGTGACCATCAAGGATGGTGATAAAGAACATTGACATTCACTGAAACATGTTTGGAGTGTTTACTTCAGTTATATTCCTTCAAACAGTTTGTCTGATTAGTGCTGTATAAAGAATGAAATGCAAACAGATAGACTTAGAACAGGATGCACATTTCTCTGGTCCATCATCACGGCAGCTTTCATTTGTTTTTTAAACTTTGAAAATATTTAGTCATGCCAGTGAAGCATGTACAAACTTTTTTTAGTGGAAACATGATTTTCAAGGAGAATGTATGAAAATTATGATGGGAAAAGTAAAACTGCAAAAGGATTCTAAATGCAAAAGAAAAGTTGACTCTATTTTCTTGTTGTATATAAAAGAAATATGTGTATTTAAATAGGATTATTTGTTTCTTTTTCTTTTTTTTTTTTTTTGTGATTTTTGAGTTCCTACAGCAGGTATTTCAGAGGTGCATTTACAGTAAACTTTTTGTTAAGATTAAAAATATGCTTCTGAAGCTAACTTAAAATTACCACCACATAGCATGCTTTAGTTCACTTAAGGCAACAATCTCAAAACAAGTGAATCTTCAAACGAAACAAACCTGAAAGAAACACTTGAAGAATGTACCTAGTACACCTCAGTGAGTATGGATGGTTGATCCATATCTGTAAGGCTAGTCTGCAGTAAAACTCCCAAATGAACCATAGCATGAATATCATCTATCAGTATCAGGTATCAGGGAACTTCACAGCTTCACAGCTTCACTTTGAAAGTCCTCTCTTATCTCTCCACACTGCTTGAAAACATAGACAAATCTGTGAACTGTATGTGAAGTAAAACAGAACTAGTTCCCTAACACATTCAAGGAGTCAAATTCTATTGTATTCAAAAGAATTGATCTTTAATTAGTGGAAAAGACTTAAGACCAATCTCCCTGAAAAATAGCACAAATGAAAAGAAAATTAATTTTCATCAACCCCAGATAATAGGTTAAGTGAATTCCATTTAATACTCTGCTAGAGAAAGCATTAGCTTGACTTGTTCATTCTTAAGGAGCCATATTATTCAAGGATGGCTTGACTATTACAGTCCATTGTGTCCAATTTTAGTTCAGGATGGATAGAAAGGAAGAATAAGATAATTGGAGACTCCTAGATGGCATAGAATCAAAGAATGCTTTTTATTGGAAGGCATCTTAAGGATCACCTAGTTCCAACCTCCCTACCATGGGCAGAAACTCCTTCCACTTGACCAGGTTGCTCAAAGCCCCATCCAACCTGGCCTTGAACCCTGCCAGGGTTGGGGCATCCACAACTTATAACGACAATCTGTTCCAGTGCCTCATCACCCTCAAAGTACAGACCTTCTTTCTATCATCTAATCTAAACCTTCTTCTCTTTGAACCCATTACTCATTGACCTATCAATACAGTTCCTGATGAAGAGCCCCTCTCCCTCTTCCTTAGAGGCCCCCTTTAGATACTGCAAGGATATTATGCAGCCTTCTCTCCTTCAGGCTGAACAGCCCCAATGTTATCAGCCTGTCTTCATAGGAGAGTTACTCTAGCGCCATTTCATGTCCTGCTGTAGAAGCCCTGAAGACAAGGGGCTAATGTGCATGTCGCAAAACAGTAGCCAGATAACTATAGAGACAGTTAGGGATTGTTGGTAAGAACATGCTGTGAGAAAGAATTGGATGTGGCTGGAGGAGGAGCCCATACAGAGGCAGGCCAGCACTTTTCTGGAACAAACTCCTTGTATTTGCTCCTGGAGAAGAGCACAGCCCCAGCTGTGGGTTGAGAAGCAGGCATGGACTGTTGACCAAAGACAGACCCAGTAGGGAGGGCTCAAGACCACCAAAACCACTCTAAACCCTCTGGCCTGTTTCCAGAGAAGTCTAGAAAAACTAACTGCATGATTACAAATTTGAATAGAAAGAGAGAAACTCAGGCCCACGTCAGGGAAGACTTAGGTCAGGTCACCACCTACGTATGGCCTTGTCTGATACTATGGCCAGGTCTGTAGTAATAATCAAGCATCAGTCTATTTTATCAGTTCTGGAAGTGGGAAATAAACATTGATCTTCTATACAATTAAACTGTTAGGCTGATTCTTGGAACATTTGTAACCATTACCAAGTTGTAATTTAAAGTCAGTTCTCTAGGAAAATTTGTCAGGCCAAGAATCATTCCCAATAGGAAGTCAGAGTGCAAACACGTTTTCTGGAGGTTAAGAAAAAGCCGTAGGTTGGATAGGTCAGACAATCCCATTAAGCCTCAAGACTAGACAACAGCCTCTGGAAATATTTATTTGTTAGAAAAATGTCTTTGGGCCTTTAATGTAGGATATGGTTACACTGCAGGGTATGATTATACTGTTTCAGGGAGTTTGGAAGCACAAGACAAAAACAATATCTATGTCTATCTGAAAAAGTTACTGCCCAGAATATGAAACCCAGAATAAAGGTTTAGAATATATGAGTGCTGTTTTACTAGTATTTTGAAATCTATATAATAGCAAAATAATTGGACCTGTGAATAATGACAATAAATTAATTTGTATGATTTACAATATTAAAGGTTTGAATGATAATTGTCAGTTCAGTAGTCCTGCATTTTACTTAATCCTAGGCACTACTAATTCAAAGTCAACAAAAATTTTGTTTCTGAATATTCCATAGCTGCCAAACATGCACTATCAGCAAATGTAATATGTTACCACGGAATAAATACTTAGTGATGAAATCTCATTCTTAACTCCATGTGTAAACAGAATTGTAGAATCATAGAATCATTTAGGTTGGAAAAGACCGTAAAGGTCATCAAATCCAGCCATAAACCTAACAGTGTAAAGTCCAATATTAAGTGCACACACACATGGAATGCATACTCACTATAAATAACGATGTTTATAATCTATGTTTCTAATTGGCCTCTTGACATATACTAATATATTTGACAGAACCTTCTTTTTGATGATAGAATTAATAAAGTCATTCTTTAGAAAGATTTAATACATTTTAAATTAAATATACAACAGTATATCTAGGCAACAAGAGAAATTGAATAACTGGTTTATTGTTGCTAGGATTTTGCAAGATAGTACTTTGCAAGAATTACATCACTGCTGCTCCTCCAACTACATTCTCACTTGCACTGACTTGGAGGGCTTGTTACTACACATAGAGATTTTAGCTAAATCTTTTTATTAAACTACTTAGCTGTATTCTTAAAAGAACTACAAAAAAAAAAGAAAAAAGAGGTAATTAATGCTGCCTATTGGAGTTAAACACCATTTTCTCGTAGGAATTCACAAAATAAAGAATATGAGAAAACTGTATTTCGGGGATAATGAACGATAAGAAAGCTCACAATTTTCACCAAAGGTATTTTGAAAAACCTGAGTAAATAGGCAGACGAGTCAATCCTTCTAGGTCTTTGGAAATCACTATTAACAATTAATATCAGGTAAGCTCTGTCAGTAACCTGAGTTCTAGCCACCTGAGTTAAGATGCAACAGGTACTTGGGGAAAATCTTTTTCACAAATGGCACAGAAAAACAAAGTAAAACCCAAAGCTGACCCTTCCACAAGTAAAAATGAGATGAATAGAATTTTAATCCAAATTTTTAAGAAGGTATCATGTGGCTTGTATAAGAGAATTTCAGACTTCATGTCAAAATGAAAAAGCTAACAAATATAATACAGAAATGAACATGCAATTTTTCTAAAACCTCAGCTAAAATTACACTTGGGGAGTAACCAACACTCTGCAGTAATCCTCAAAAGAGGATTTTAGCTGATGGTGGGAAAAAAGCAAACTGTGTGCAGGAAAATGTTGTATCAACATTATTCTCCAGATTCTTATCACAAATAAAGAACACAGTGTGTTATATTTTGCTGTCATAAATGTCTTAGAGTTCCTGATAGAGTATTCAAACTCTTTGCTTGGGAGGAAGAAGGTGTTGTCACCTGTTTCAGTTGCAGAAAAACAATATAGCACAGAGAGTTTTATAAAACTGATGAGGTTGTGCTTGTGTTAAACTGGAAAGATCTGGTTTGGACCGCATGCTGCTTTTATTCAAGTGATGATTTTATTCAACTATACTTTTGCTAGTAGTCAAAGCTGAAATACTTCTTGGCTCAGAGGTAATAGGATACTGATTCAACAAAATTAATTTACATTGGTATCTGAAATTTGGGGGAGGTTCTTTTAAAGCAACAGTGCTCCAGCAGTAGATTTTGGATCAGTAAAATACATTCATTTTACTCAGAATTTCAAAAAAACTCAGAAAACTAATTTCTCACACAGCTGTGAGAGATTCCTTACTGTTGTCCTGATCATTCATGGAAAAGATGCAGAGCTTTAAATTCTGAGGAAAGCATACAGACTGCAATTTTCAGAGCAAAGTAGAAAGTGGTTCAATGCTTTCCTGCTGAAAGCACCTCATTTTCCCAGTAGGCTTTGGCAAAACTCAGTATAGCTCAGGAAAAGAAGGAAGGAAAGAAATAAGGAAAGAAAGAAGGAAAAAAGGAAAGAAGGAAAGAAAGAAGGAAAGAAATAAGGAAGAAGGAAAGAAGGAAAGAAGGAAAGAAAGAAAAAAGAAAGAAGAAAGAAAGAAAGAAAGAAAGAAAGAAAGAAAGAAAGAAAGAAAGAAAGAAAGATAAAACTTAGAACACTTGACAAAGGTGGAAAAAAATGCAAATAACTCTTCTCTGCTGCCCAGCCACACTTTTTTTTACACATTATGTAAAAGAAAAAAAAAGAAAAAAAAAAACACAAAAAACAAAAAATAAAATTTGCATCATCTTTCAGAAGCTGAGGGACACAGAAGTAGAAACTTATAAAATCAATAGATCCAGCTGAGAATTTTGTAAGTCCTAAAAGCAAACCAAATGATATATTGTCCACTTCTTGATAAGAGTGATTAAAAGAAAATGTTTAATCTAAACTGTATAATTTAAGTACTATGGGAAAAGTTTCTGGGTTTTCACGTTTTATTATACTTATGTTGGCATTAAAAATGTTATACAACATTTGTAATGAGAACACTGGAAATTTATTCCTAAAGTGTAGGTCCTTTTAGCCTGTGTTAGGAATAGCATGAGTCATGGTGGTGCCTTTAGCATAGAAAGATTTTAAGAAGACTTAAAACCAATGTTTAACATAGAGCAAATTTGGAATATTGTATTAACAATTATGTAAATAATAGCTAAAAAATTAATCCAACTTACATGAGGTAAAATGTCTTCTAAAGCTTTTCAGAATGTTGCATCAACATTCTAGAAGTTATGAAATATATGTAATCCACAGTAATTTCTTTTCCACAACTATGTAACGAAAAAGGTATTAGTATAAGATATATTGACTATCTCATCAGGGAATTCACCTCACATAATTGGGATTTACAATCTAATTACGTTTTATTCTCACTTCTGTGTCTTGTAGGTTTTCTGGTATTTTGTCAGCTTGTGTTGGGCATAAATATTCTTATTAAAAAGGCAGGATCTCTTTATAACATTTTCTCTGTTGAATTCCATTGCACATTGCAATTCATGAGCTATACTCGGAGATTTGAATGTCTGTTTGAAGCATTTGCAATTACTTTTATTTTATGTATGATTTAATTCATGATCTTGCATTTTGCAATAGCATTACTCTACTTTTCCATCTGTGAAATTCAATTGTCCCAAATTGTTTTCACTTCTTATAGTCCTTTATCAGAATTAAGCATCACTATCTCTTAAAATCTGCACATCCGAACAATGTTTCTTATTTGGTCTCTCAAAAAAGTACCAGGTTTGCAAGTTATTTTATATAAAATAAAGCTGAATTTCTGCATTATACAAATAATGCCAGCATATATATTCCTCAAATCTAGAAAATGTGACATTTCAGTATGCCTAGTCTAGAAGTTGCCTATTATTTAATTAATCCTTCTTTGCATTGTCTGCTGTCATGTGTCATGTGTAAATGCAGGCAGAAAAAATCTGAAATAAATTTAGATTTTTAATTAATACATAATTTCTAAGAATATTTAGACAATTTTATTTTGTGGAATGATAGCTGAATTTTTTTTGGCTCTTAGGTCGTCTGGAAGACTGAAGTGCTAGAATAGATAAGCTATTTCATTGCAAATCAAGACCTGTAGCACCTGGGCTTGGCTCCTGTGGAAAAGATCAGCTATGAAAATGACTGAAGATATGGAATTAAAGATCAAAGTTGAAGTATTACAGTCAAGGAGGTGATACTTATGTCAACTTACAGCTGTAGGTTGTTGGTAATAGAATATCCAGTTCCAACTATAGAACAGTCATTCGAATTTAGAGTTCTATATTTGGCCTTCCCAGAATCTCAGAATGGTTTCAAGGAGCCTCTGGAGACCACCTTGTCCAAAACTCCTGCTCAAGCAGAGCAGGTTGCCAGGAGTGTGTCCAGTCAGGCTCTGAATATGTAGGCACATGGGGGACTTTCACAGCCTCCCTGGGCAAGTCTCCCAAGTGTTTGACCACACTCACAGTAAGAAAGGGTTTTCTTTGGTTTTTCTAACTTAGTATGTGTCTTCTCTGTGTCATTACATCTATTACTCTCTACTCATTAATTACGAGGCATACTATCCTGATAAGTGATCACATAAAAAGATTCTAGCACATTGACTTGCATAAGTGTAGAAAAAATACCTATTGCCATGTATCTTCTTAAGCTCAGTCTGTAAATTAAAAAATGCTACAGAAATTATTTATAGCCAAGTCAAAAAGTTATTGACTTTTCTAGACAGTCATTAAAAATGTATCTACTTGCAGACCTTCAGTGTCCTCCTGCTTCACCCTCCCCAATGATATTTCTTCATATTTTTTCATTTGTCACATCTTATTCTCAAAAGATTTCTGTATTCTCACCATATAGTGGTTGAAAGCTTCCTAATTTCCTTACTATGTCTTACTAATTTCCCCCACTTACAGCTGTAATAGATTTTCACAGAGTAGAATTTTCTTTTTGAGTTGTACATTTGCTACTACTCTCTTTTAGGCCTTGCATCCTTGGGGATGCATCTTTCAACTTCCTTTGGGAACACGCTATGCCATTAGAAAGGGACACATTTAAAACTCTTGATGGTTTGACTTCTAAAGCCATGAAACCAAGACCTGACAGAATTAAGGCTGGAACTCTGGCCTGACACTGGCCTCTTAGTATAAATCCAGTCACACACGTAATCCTCTTAAATAGTTCTTTTTTCCATGATCATACTTGTAGTCCAAATAGAAAATTATTTTAATCCTTTAAGCAGTAGAAGTATATTAAATTCAATTCTTTCAAATTTATAGTGAAATTATGCAGATATATGGGATAAGAGAAGCAAGAGAAACCACCTGCTCATTTATTACAGAGCCACTTCAATTTTTTTTCATAGTTTGACTGCAGTATAGAATATTTAGAGCAGTACTGATATTCTCTAGAATGAAATGGAAATAAGAGGGCTTCCTAGAGACAACAGTCCAAAAATTTTGGTAAGTCATGGTTAGAAATGCATTCACCTGATTTATAAGCAGGGTTGATAAAAAAAAAAAAAATATTTTAAGACATTTGGAGGAGAACATTCTTCAATAAATTTTGTTAACATTTTAGGGGTTTTTTTTGCATAAAAGAGGAAATTCTTTTAAAAAAATGAAAACAAAAATATACCATTTAATAATATTTGCCTTTTTCAAATAGTTGTTTTGTTTTTGGGTTTTTTGCATTTCTTTGCCCCTCCGTCTTCGAGTCCCTTTAAAAGGGGAGAAAAGAGAAAAGTATATGAAAAAAGTAAATTT